>JANHFX010007922.1:21080-54375 GCA_027560015.1 Chloroceryle amazona | reverse complement strand
ATATCCCTCTTTAAGAACCAAAAGCTGCATTTTTGGCTGAAATGACACACCCTCTGCCCCTGGAATGCATTTTCCTTAAGTAACTGGGAAGGAAGAAAACATGGGTGGGAAACAGATCCTTCCAAATGGCATGGAACATGTTTATCTGCATGGACACTGCTTCAGGGGAAGCATAACACACATAAGTAGCATGGTGATGGACACAGAAATGTGAAGTAAGCATTTATTTTTGTTGCTGTGCAGTTCATCATTTCAGCTACCTTCCTGATTTATTATAAATTAATAGGGCTTTATTGATTATAAATCAATAGGCTTAGGACACCCTTCGATACCATCCTTTTCAGAGCCCTGCTGCCAACCTTGACCTCCCAAAAGGAGGGGAATGGCACATATTTCATCTTACTGAATTCCTTCTTTGTCCTACTATTAAAGGTTTTGATCTTCAGTCCATCAGAGCCACATCTGCTCAGCTTTATCATGCACCACATTTGTGCAGCATCATCTCCCTATCCCCCCCCAGCTGCAGAGGTACATGGATGCTCACACACCCATCTTTTGGTCAAAGCCATTTACAGTACCAGCAGCCAAACAAAAGAAAGGTGAATCATTTTTAAAAAGAAGGAAGTGAAATATATTTTTGTTTTGCTTTATTGTTTGGGATTTTTTTAAACAAAAAATGCTTCAGCATGAAAGAAGAACTAACGTTTCAATCTCTCCATTTTTAGCCAGTGTTGTTATTATCATGGATATTTTAGCATTGGGAAAGATGCAGTTACTGCAATTTCCTAAATACTGTAATTAGGGAAAAAAAGTGGGTTTGATGAATTTATTTTTTTTAATCAACAGAAGGACAATACTTCTGAAAATTAAACTGGTGGATCCCATCACTGTGTCTAAATAAGCACATTTCCATAGATTATTGAAGCTATGTTATGGCAAATGCAGAGAAAAGCAATTTAGCTGTTACAGTGAAGCTTTCCCATCTTGAAAGCTGCGTTTAAGATGGTGTTTATCTCAGACTCCACCTGGAAACTCCACGAGCTTTCAACTAACTCTCCATTTGTGAGAGAATCACATTTTGTTTGTCTTCTCTGTAGTGAAGGCTTTATAGTTTGCTTTTGGAGAACAGGAGGGAGAACTCTCTGACTTTGCATTTCCTGAAGTTTTCTCAAATTTCTTTAAAGCTTCTGTTATTTTTATTCAGTTGAATTCACTTGAAGAAGTTTCTCCAAACTCTGTCCTCTAATGAATCTCAGACAACCCTGTTTACCCTCTTCTTAGTTTTGCTCTCTTATTAACTAGCTCTCCTTCCAAGAGTACTGAAGTAGAGCAGAGCAAACTGCTGGCTAGGGCTGCTCCAGCTTTCTTGAAAGGCAAAGGGTAAGTTAAAGAGAGAGTATGTTTGTAGCTTGCACTAACACATCTAAACCAAAACCTCTTCCTCTATTCCTCTTCCTTTTAATGTATTCTATAAGCATCTCTCCTGAGAAAATTGTGATAACCAGTTAACCCAGTGAGCTAAGTAGGGCATGTTTAAATATTTTTATGTGCACCTGGATGCATGAGGTCTTGCTCGGACACTTCCAAGCAAATCCAACTAATGATTTCAGCGTGTTAATCATGCGTGTACCATATGTATATTTAATGTATATATGCAATGCATACTAAAGCAAACAGTACTGTCCTCACAGGCTGCTGTACTTTCAACTAAGTGGTACCGTACAGCTTCAGACCCTGGCCCAATCTGGCATCTGGCATCTCACTGATTTCTGAGGCTGGCTCCGTAATCAAGCAGGATTCTGCCATCCTAAGCTGTTAAATACTTACCATGTAAATCACAATAACAACAAAGTATTTTCTGTGCTCGGTTTGTTGTTTCTTCTAAGAACACTTAAGTATTCATTCCTAAATTCCCATTTCACAATCTTACTTGCTCCTGCTTTCTCTGTTTATTTCCCTCTGTCTGTCCGCACCGCACCCTCTCTCCCCGACCCTGTTCCAGGTTACAGTACAGCCTCGATGTTGCAGACAGGCTGGCCGATGAACATGTACTCATCGGGTTGTATGTCAACATGCTGCAGAGCAACCCCGCACGGTTAGTGCAGGTTTGGCACCTTTGGGGAACCCAGGAAAGGGACATTGGTCACCCAAATGCTCTCGCTGTTTCCTCCTGGCTACCAGCTGAGGCAGCTCTTAATGAGCACTAACCTAAAGGGAATGCTTGTGAATATGGGGTATGTCCTCCCGAAGCTGGTGGCTTGTGGCAATTGCTGTTGTACTCTCTAGTGATGTTAAGTAGCGAGGTATTGCAAATAATCAGTTAGTTAAGAATGGTTTGATTTGGGATACCGTGCTCTGGTCAGCGCAGGACTCAGTGCTGGTACAGGTATCTTCATACAACGGTGACTGACACGTCCACTTTTTCAAGGTAATAATTTATGAGGTGATATGTAATTTGTAGCTTCCTCTTATCTTGAGAGAAAGAAATGGTGATAGAGCTATATATAACTATTATAACTATGATAGTTACAATAGGAATTTACTCAGTGACCTAGTGAAGGAGTCCATTTCAACTTTGACACGTCAGGCACTATTTCTGAATCTGCTGGATTTCGCTATTGTTTGAATCTTGTCTATAAATTTGACCTTATCCCATTCAGACTCAAGAATGAAAGATTTTTAAATGGGTGTCTTGAATGTAGCTTATTATTTCTGCTGGAGTCAATATGGAGGTTTGTCTGCTAAACCCACTTGTGCTCACGGATGGTGGCATCGCAGCAGGTCACCCTGGGGAAGGGACACGCTGGCTCCCCTCTCCAAGTGCAACAAAACTCTAGGCTTTGCTGCCCCTGTACCAGCGAGGTGCTGAGCGGTGCGATATATGGCCCTAGAAAATGAGATGCTGAGCAGAGAAGTGTCCAGTGTTTCTGACAAAACTATGCTCGTGAGGTTTCTTCTGCTCATAACGAGCCCTTTGGTTTCCAGTACTGATATTGCAGAGTATTTCCCAGGTCAGGAGAAACTCTCCATTTTCTATTCTATATAGGAGGCAACAAGCAACATAATTTGGGAGGGTGAATGCAATAGTTCTCTGCAGTCTTGCAAAATTCACTTCTGTGTGTAGCTCCAGTTGAAAAAGGGAATATTTTGCCATGCCCAGTGGAAAAAAAAAAAAGCCTGCCGTCATTGTTCTGGATCTGCTTCTCTGCTCTGTATGTAGCCCAGTGGAACGTTCCAGTGGGGAAAAAGAAGGTAAACTATTTTTTTTTTTAGTTTTTCTTTCTTCAAAAGAAGGGGAATTTCATTCCTGGAGAAGCACTTCCAGAACACAGGGTTGCTGAGTTACATTTCCACCGTGGCTGTGAAAAGAAGCGGTTGTGGGCATGTGTGTAGACTGGTCATTGCTCATCAGTGATTGAGGATGGAAGTATAATACCTATAATACCACTCTGTCTCATTTGATAGGCAGAAGGAAATGTGGCCCTGCCTACCACGAGTAACTTTCTTGATATGGTTTAAAAAGCAAGCAAAGAATGGACATGGTTTAGAGGAATTTTTGGTGCTAGGCTGGTTTGCCAGGCATGGCATTTTGGATGCTATGTCTGTGATACTTTTAGCTTCCATGAGGACCACCAGTTAGATCCCACTGTGAGTGCCTTGCCTGATCTTTGCCATCTTCATCCTCTAAATTTTATCCAGGTTCTTTGAAGTTTTTCACCAGCATCCCCCAGTCATAGTACATTTGTATCCAAATACGCCTGTGTCATGACACCCTTCACATTTAATGTATCTGAGGGATGAATGATAATGGGTTTAATAGTTTGAATAACTAATGCAAAGTGTGGTACGTAACATCTGATTACTGATGTTAAATCCCAGCATCCTTGAGGAGAAACAGTCTCAGTTATTTATTTAAGGTACTGATCAGATTTTGACAGAAACACAGCCGAGAGGGACAGCAGTCTTCAGCCTGCATCAAACCATGCTGCATTGCCTTTCTCTGCCTTGCTGCAGTGGCACTGCTAGGAGAGGAAGGGAATGGTTATATTTTGGTAAAGACAAGAAGAACAAAGTGCTGCCGTCTCCAAGCTCCCGTGTGAAGCCAGTTTCTAGGAGAGGTAGGTGACACCTCTGGAGGAGGCGCAGCTGCTGCATCTCTTACAGCCTCGGGTGGCATCTTCAGGCAAAGGTCAGCGTGCCCCAGAGTGGCTGAATGAAGTTTGTTCAAAACCCCCATGGCTGTGTTAGGATGGTGCTGTTCAGGTTGCTCCACCCTGCAGTTTGCCAAGGTTTGAGTAAGGCATTTCATTAACCATCATCTGGTAGCTTCCGATTTAGGTGAGGCTGCAGCTGGCGGCTCAGCTGTTCTGTCTGCCTCAAGAAGACAGACATGAACCTGCTGGAGCAGGTCTAGAGGGGGCCACAGAAATGATCAGAGGGCTGGAGCACCTCCCCTGTCAGGACAGCCGAGAGAGTTGGAGTTGTTCAGCCTGAAGAAGAGGGCTTTTTGAAATCCAGTTCTCAAATGGAAGTTAAGAAACAAGAGAAAGACTTAATTCATTATTTGTTGTAACTGTATGGTGGAAACAAAGTCTCTCTTAGACATATGTTTTGGGTAGATTAATCGTGAAGTGTGTTTTAGCATGTAAAACTGTTGCTTGGTATTTAATTTAGTTCATCTTTAGTGTCTGATTCTATAAAAGAACTTTTAACTGCAAATAATTTTCCTTTGTCTTCATGTACGTTGAAGACTTTACCTAGTTTTGAATATTAATTCCATATATTTCAGTCTTTTTCAGGTGCAGAAGAAAATAAAATATAAGTAGTAGGCTATTTTTAATCCATATAAAGTTACTTTCTGATTATTTCTATTATACCGTGCAGTACTGTGGTGAGGCATATTTCTGTACTAGAAAATTACCAGGCTATTCTATGGTATTTTTTAAAAGGAAAAGTTTATTAAGTGGGCGTGCACATCAACTAACTTCAGCTAGGAAGGCTGGGCTAATCTTCCTTTGAAAGAGGAAAAACATTCAGAAACTCACCGATTACAGAGGAAATGTATAGACACTTGGCTCCCTTGAACAGAGCTAGTTTTTCTATGCTTATACCCACATACCTGAGTGTTATTAACATTTGATGCTAAAATCTTGGTGGTTCTAAAGTAAATGGCAAATGAACAACAGTGGAGGGCTCAGAAGGCATCAGTTCACCTGTTAAAACACAGAGAGCTCTGGAAGTGTCACTGATAAAACAATCCTCAGAATACATTTGGTGGGTTGTTGCAGGACATTGTTCTTCTAGCACTGAGGCTTAAAAGCCTGCCCTTTAACTTGCCAGTGTTTTCTACAGCACATTATATGTTAAGTGGTGATTTGTGGAATAAGAGCATTATCATGAAGACCCCACTGATATCTCTGTTGTGAACATTTCACGAGACTGACTTTTTTGAGACTTTTCTAACCAGTAGTGACATAATTTTAAGACCATCAGGGGTCACGCTGCATCTGAATGATAATTCTGCCAGACCAATTATTACTAACTATAAAGTCCTTAAAAAAATAGTCACTAATGGAGAAGCAGTGCTAAAAGTCACTAAATTTTATAGAAAAGAAGGATCAACAGCAGGATATTTGTATGCAAAATGTACTAGTTTGTTTCAAAAGGATGCCTGAATCATTCTCTTGGGGGTCCCAAATTCTGCATGCATTTTCACAATATTTTAAAGCTTGTGTGTATTTTGCTGTATCTTTGTTCATGGAGTAGCTGAAGCAAAACAGACGTGAATTATGGCAAATCAGAACTCTGAGACATAAAAGTCTTTGCAGTCGAGGCTAATCCTGCTGTGCATATACCTCTGTGCTTAATGATCACGTAGAATAGGTACATTCTAGAACTAAATTAATCTCAGACACTGAAATTTAATTTACAAAGCTTTGGGGCCAGTGATTTGTGACATACATAGACCAAATTTGATGTGCTGCTACATCTATTTTATGACATCCACCTACACATACATATATATCAAAGACATTGAATAGCAAGTAAGACTGAAAAAGCTGCAGCAGTTTGGTTCATTCAGTAAAGTCATTGTCTCAGGGGTTCACTCGCATCTCAGAACTATGGTGCAGATTGTGTTAGGCCAACAAGTGGAACCATAATCCATTATTTTTCCAGGATGGATAATGTGGTTGCATATTGCTGTAAAAAGGAGAATTGATGCTGAATGTTTGCTGTTTTCACAACCATCTGTTAGGATGTGATGTTTTAGTCATTATGGAAAAATTAAAAATTAGTTATACTGTTATGAGAGTAACGTTTATTACCTGGTTTGCATAATTTTGTGTGTCTGCAAGAGTTGCCCGCCCCTTTCTTTCTCTGGATGACATATCAGGACAGTAAGCATGAGTATGTAAGAAGCAGAACTGCATATATTTAGAAAAATACCTTTAGCTTGTGTCTTTTCAGAAAGGAAATCACTTATCCCCCAAGAATCCAAGTAAGCATAGAATTGAGAGGCATGTGCAACACAATAAATTCAACATAGCCAAAAAGTCAGTGTTACCTATCACCAGAAGTTTAATGTGCAGCCTGCAGCACTAGCTCAACTTACACAGAATCCCTCTATGTATTGCTTTTCATACCTTTGCTGTTTTCTAAACTTCATGTTTGTGGTTATTGTCACAGGTTATTGTCAGGATGAGGAAAAGATTATGTTTGTCTCTTTACCTCAGGAGGCCATAACAAATCCACGACTCCCAACTTTAGTTTAATGATCAATGAATATCAACCAGTATTTATCTTTCAAACATAACTTTTGACTCCTGGGAGACTTAATGAAGCCAACCAGAATATGGACACTGTAGTTCCCTGAGATATCCGAGGGTATGAACTCACTGAGAAATTTTGGATAAATATTTCCTTCTCCTTTTAAAGATGCCAATTCTTCAAAAGCAGAACTTTATCCACAAGTGCCATTTTCATCTTGGATTTTCAAGGCCAAGTGGTAATTTTCTGGCAAAAATCAGGATAGGTTGTCCTTGCCCAAAATAAACCTTGTTTTGCACGCTCTTTTGAAATGTGAAGCTCATTTGCTATCAATCAGGTGCAAGCCCTGAAGGGCCCATGGGTAGGGAAGCCTGTGCCTGTTCAGCTGAAACATCAGCCAGTTGCCAAGGAGTAAGAAGAGAGGTCAGACTGTCTGGGATCATCTGCAGGCTGCCTCGTATCCCACACATCACAGCATTCTTCTCACCTCTTCTTCAGGGCTTATGGTTTTTCTCTTGTATATACTAAAAGTAATGCAATTTAGATTCTAAATCCTGGGATTATCTAGGGTCAACTAAGTCCTCTTCAGATTTAACTTTTTTGGTAGTTTATTAGTTTTGATGGTTCTCTGCAAACTTCTAAATGTTTAGGAATAGTAAAGGTTCTCACTAGATTACCTTTTTCCTGCTCTTCTGACTAAATAATAGCCTCCATTTAAAATAAGGACAACCAGCAAGGGATTAACATGGGAGAAATATTTGCCTTTGATATTATTAGGAAAAAAAAAAGTAATATTTATGCAGTATTTTAAAGGAATTCAGCATATTGCTGTTCAGTTCTTATACTTTCTGATCACTGTTATGTGATTCTCTGAAATCTTACTTACAAATATCAAGAACCTAAGAATAAAAGAGAAAGTCTGATTATAAATTCCTAGATCAATGATTCCAAACCGTGTTTCATGAGGCCTTGGTAGGTGTCCTGCAAAACTCTCCTAAATATTGTTTTCTGTTGCAACCTCACTAAACTTCTAAAGTTTTTTCTCAGCAAACACTGAGGTTCCCACTAAGGCACTGTCTAAACAATAATCCTCTTCTGGCTGATAGGACAAAGCTGAGAGGTAAAAGCAAGTGTTGACTGGTGGTCCTAACTATCTCCCAGACCTCTTTGGACAGAATAGTCTGCAAGATGCATCTTGCATGGCACCGGCCAGGGGTTGCAAACAGCTGCTCTTTCCCTCTAAGCGGAGGTGCTGCCTGGCCTCTAGAGTGGATCCTTCCAGGGAAACTACCCTTCCACTTCTCCCCTTTGCTCAATTAACACCAGCCATTGTTAATTTGGCAACATTTTGCTTCTAAATTCAGTAATGAGGGAGTGTGAGTGGACAGT
The DNA here is from genome assembly GCA_027560015.1 of Chloroceryle amazona. Classification (NCBI taxonomy): domain Eukaryota; kingdom Metazoa; phylum Chordata; class Aves; order Coraciiformes; family Cerylidae; genus Chloroceryle; species Chloroceryle amazona. Next base: position 46,218 of record JANHFX010007922.1, on the reverse strand, counting down.
GTGATGGAGCAATGGTCACTTTTGCTGTGTATTAACATGTCTTCCCTCCTTCTTCTCCAACCCCGAGCAGCGTGCTTGACAGCGCAAGTCGCCTGGATGAAGAGCATAAGCTGATCGCCAGGTATGCAGCAAGGCTGGCAGCAGAAACTTCTTCATCAGTAAGTGTTCTAATTATAAAGGAAGGTATTTTCCCTCTGTTGCATTCCAGGGGCTTGGCAAGATCAGGGAAATTACATCTGACAGTCTTAAGATTAATGGATTATTTTCCCCTCTCCTTTTCATCAGATGCTGTTATGCTTTAGTAATAACACTTTTATGCAGTCCATTTAAACCAAAGAATCCATATACTAATGCATATAATCTATATACTAATTCAGTGGTATTTAAACAATTACAGCAAAGGGAATCTGACATCTTGAACTCAAGAAAGACTAGAAAATATTGTGTGGACTAGCTTTGGTTAAAGGTTAATGATTTACTGCAGTGGAGAAATGCAGTGGTGAATCCATTTTACTCTTTAGTTCAAATATCACAGGCACTAGGCCCCTAAGTGCTGAGGATTTTAAGGAATGATCTTCAGCAGGATGACTGTAATGACCCCCTGCATTAGCCCTGGCTCCCATTTTCATTTCAGAGCAATGATTATTCTGCTCTATGTATCCCATGATAGAAGGTGATGACAGGCTAAAACCTCACTAACGATATTCAGGAATAAGAGAGAATGAAGCAGGATCCCAGTCGAAGTATATAAAATCTTAAGTGGCACAAATAAGGTCAGCCTGGTTACTTTTTTTTTCCCCCATCTCAGCACATTTGATAGAACAAGGAACCATAAATGTTGGTTAAGTGAAAAGCAGCCAGTCCAGAGCACCTGGAAGCACTATTTTCACAGGGGGATTTACACTGCAGGATCAATTGAAAGGGAGAAGTCAGACACCCCTCTTTATGTAAAAAACATTAATGACATTCATCCCACGTGAAGGCGGTGAAAATGAACCTGCTGCCCCGTGCAGCGACCTGCCATGGAAGATTTCATACTACCTGCAGCTGCAGGGAAGAGAGGGCTGCTCCTGGTCTGCCAGCCCGGCCCAAATCCATTCTTACAGAGGTGTGACACAGTGCTTCAGGCAACCTGTAGGTGATGGTCCTGTTCCTGAAGGATGATAGTTCTATATGGGAACAGTTCCCATTAGTAATGTCTCTAGGTAGAAACCAAATGTATGTAAGTTGTGTCCATGATATGGGAGAAAACTTAAACAATATTTAAGTAGCTTTTAAATAGAGCTGGTTTGAAGGAAAATGCTGAATTTCTCTTTACCATCCATCTATGCTCTTTGAACAAAAGAGACAGAAGGGAAAGAGAAGGTTTCTGCGTACAGAAATCTTTCTGAGCACAAGACTGGCACCACATTAGGAGCACAGCAGAAATTTTTAAGGGTCTGCTGATGTTCGTTCCATTTTTTAAGGAACACTCGGTATTCAGGATAAAGATCCTGGTTTCACTGGTATCAGTCGTGACCTCCACCAGCGTGGATCATTCTTCTTTATGCACTGCTCTGCTTCCCTGTGGTTGGAGTGTTAATGGGAAAATGTTCCTGTAGCTGAAAAAATCGTAAATGGTTACAAGTGTAATGTACTGTCCTTTACCCACAGACAGTGCTTACAAAGGTTAGCACCAAGATGTGTCTTCAGCCTTTTTAAGGGTCCACCTCCTGGAGGAGGAGGCACCTGACATCGCATAAAATTGGGCTCCAGAGTTACATTTCACAGGGCTTTTATGGTGAGAAACACTCAGATCACAGCAGTCACTCGGCAGAGCATTTTCTAATGTCTGAGTCTTTCAGGTTGGAGTTAGAAATAAATGGGTATCTTCGGTAGCTGTGAAACTTTAAAATGTCTTGCTCTCTGTTGTCACCAATACAATACTGAAATACAGGAGTGTGAACAGGGAAAACAATGTTTAGTTATTGCTGACGAACGTGAAAAAAGAGAATAGCATGAAGCTATAGTGAGCACTGCCTAGTTTGGAAAGAAATAGTTTCATTCCCACTTCAATTTATTTGGATAAGAAAGGTTCTGCTGTACCTGAAGGACTGGGGAAAGAGGCTTTCTGAATTACCATCAGTGCAGAGGAAAACTTGGACAAATGGGCCACACAGTCAGACTGAAAACTGAGTACAGCTTTCAACTGAAAGTAAAATGGTACTTTTAAGAGAAGAAAGCATCACTGCACCGAAAACACATCACCTTCTTTTTGGAGAGAGACACCGGGGTTTGCTTCAGGGTATTCCTGTTGTCTGTAGTATCAAAATTAAGAGCTGTAGTACAGCAGCTGCCTGCAGCAGTGCCGTTGCCTTTTATGGTTGGTTCAGAGGAAGCTCCTTGAAGAAGAAATGAATGACAGGAAGGTAAACACTGAGTCTTATTTACTCCAGCACTTACCCTGCTTTTACCAGAAATGGAGCCATACTGATATGAGCAAAAACCGGATCTTTTTTTCCCAGAGTAGGCAAGCCCAGTACTGCATTGACTGAGCAGATTCAGGGAACAGAGCTGTGTTGAGCTCATGGGTGCATGCTGGCTATTCCTCCTTCAGTGCAGCCTTCTCTGTTCTACAGCAGCAGCAGGGTCAGCAGAGAGGGGCATCCGATATCTCCTTCACCATCGATGCAAACAAGCAACAAAGGCAGCTGATTGCAGAGCTTGAGAATAAAAACCGGTAAGCATCCACAAAGTACCTGCTTTTCTCAGTCTCATACATTATGTCTGTTTGGTTTTTTACTGCCTACTTCTGCACAGTGTGCTTGCAGATGTGCGTTTACCTCCCCCAACAAAAAGCACAGGGCACGAAAAGATCCACAGAATATGACAGGCTCCATAGCCATCCCGTGTTTTAATGTGTGCTGCTCAATGATGTGATACAGTCATTGATACTTTACCATTTGCAGGTGCTGTTTGTTAAGAGTTAAAAAAAAAGCCTCTGCTGTTTCAAAACCAGATTAACCTTGTGTTGGATCCTCTGTAGCACTGTAATGTGAAATGATAAAAGGATCAGTCACACTAGTAATGTCATGCTCCCCTGCGTTTATTAGTGAAGAAGATGATTAAAGCTCTCCAGAACAGTCTTCCTGGGAGAGGTTTACAGAGAGGTTAGCAGCAAGTTAGGCTGCTGATCAAATGAGGCACTAAGTACAGATGTGACCGAGACGGAGAGAGCGCGTCCAGGAGAAATAGGCCACCTGGCCTCAAAAAGGAGTGATGCCCATTTGTTAGCAGCAGAGGATCCAGCCCTGGGTATCAGGCTGCCTGATGCCACAAAATGTATGGCAGCAGAGCTCTGCTTTTACTGCCGGACTGTATAATAGAGGCCAGCCCAGACCAGATGGTTTCCTATTCCAAACTCTGCACTGCCTTCTGTCACCGTGTAATGAGCCACCAGCTCCAGTCTCGATTTGTCTGTCGTAGTTGGAGGCTGCCCCCTGACCGCCTGCTCTCCAGCAGTGTGAAGAAGAGACAAAATTCAGGAAGGTTTCAACCTTCTGCTCTGAAGCTTTGTATTAGCCTTCTGACAGCACGCCAGGGCTGCAAGCCAGTTGTAACAAGTCCTGTTGAAGTGCTTCTCTGTGAATTGTTGACTGTTCTCACATCACTGCTTACACTAAAAGTATATTTTTAAGTGCTAAATATTTTCTTTGATACTCAGGAAGGGCCAGAGAGGTTATGTTAATTTTTGTTAAGTTCATTTCGTGCTGGAAATGTTAATGGGGAAGAGTTAGAAGGGAGCAATTTAATAAAGCATAGAGATATTTCAAGTCTACCTCTGATTTGGGGGGTCTTGAAGAAATATTTCCCTTTATGGGGAAATCCTAAAAATTTATTTAAAAAATATTCAAAGCCCTCTCCAATTGCTGAAGGCTTCTTTTGCTGGTTGGAACCCAGTCATATCTACGCTGATGAAGAGCTACATAACATCATACTACTTCTCCTCTTGCCATCTCCAGTGAGCTGGTTTTGTGGAAAATTACTGACTTGCATTCTCCTGCTTACTCTCCTCCCCAAGAGAAATCCTGCAGGAGATCCAGAGGCTGCGACTTGAACATGAGCAAGCGTCTCAGCCCACACCGGAGAAGGCACAACAAAATCCCACTCTCCTTGCAGAACTCCGACTCCTGAGGTAAGTCCCCAGTGGTAAAACCTCTGACTGTGACTGGGGCCAACCAGTCATTCTCAGGAAGAGAAGTAGTAAAAGATAAGCCTGGCTTATGGTGCTGGGAGCTGTTTTAAGTAAATAAGACAATGTGTATTTTTAATTCATTTTCAGCGCAGGCTGTAGTCCTAGAAATAATTAAGCTTATGCTTTAAACAGTATGCGTGAGGAATCTCACATATTGCTCTTCTACATTAAATTAAGCACGTGCACCAGCATTTGCAGAGCTAGGCCCTTGGGTCATTTGGAATAGGTCCCCACAGCCCTGTCCAAATGCCATTAATTACATGGGGAAAAATACTGTTGTGTCAGAACAAATGCTTCTACAAAGACTCTTCATTTATGCTAAAGTAAATACAGAGCTACATGAGAGTACGGCCAGAATGAGATGTTAATTTTTGGAAATATCCCCCATGTGTTGAACTCTGAGGGGAGGTCAGTTCTCTTCACAGTGTGAAAAACAGGCTGCAGAATGATCCTCCTGCATCACGTGGGAAGCGAGCAGTAATGTCATCTGCAGCCACTGGAGATTTAGAGGATCGTTTCTCCAGTTATCCCACCAAGCTGAAAACGTTGGTATGGGTGTGTCTGCATGTTAATTAGCATACTCTACGTGGATTTCCTAATTGCCATGTATAGCACACTGAAGAAGTACTGTTGTCATTGGACTAGATCTGTAGGTTTCCTGCAAGTCCTGGAGTTCATGTTGTGAGAGCCAGGCAGAGAATACATTAAGAACTATTCAAAACACATCATGAGAATATAGAGTGTAAATACTTTCTTTCCAGTGAGACAATGCTAGGTTAAATTTTATCCCTTCCCCTCATAGAGCGGTTCTCTCATGAGAAGACTAAACATTTTTGACCACTTAGCCACCCTTTACGCAAGTAATATTGTAGTGTTCTGATTCATGACCAAAGGAGATTACTGTAAGAAATAGTGCTATTTTTTTCCTTATAAATACTGTATAGGTTTATTGAGTTTTCCACACTAAAATATTTTTCTGATTCACAAATAATTACATTTGCTTTCCAATCTGAAGACAAATTAGGTTCTTCATTTCTATGAGTGACTTTAGTATGTAATTACTGCTCCATATCTACAGGCAAGTGACACTCTGTGAGACATATAAAACTAACTGTGATGAAAATGTGCACACTGCATAAAATGTACCCATAATGTAGTTCTAGTGCATCAAACCTAAAGTCTATTTTAAGCAGGTTTAGGAGATTAGCTTTCTATGTAGTTGACAAATAAAATCCATTACCCTTAAAAAAAAAAAACATAAAATGATTTTGCAGTGTTAGCAGACTGAATACTGAATCTTTCCCTCTCCAGTTTTGCTACACATATTAAAAGAAAAATATCTGTATTTGAATTTCCTGACAGGGGATGTCCCTAGTGCAGCGATGCTGAGTTCCTCAATTACAATATCTTTTCTGATTTAATATGCAGTGTCAGAATCAGAAACTAACTTTGAATCTCTGGGTCTGTACTGATTTGCATACCTTCTAAAATGTGTGCCATTTGAACGGCAAAAGATTGGCTTTTGATTTACTGTGGAATTTCAACATCACCTCATATTGCTGGATGCTTAAGATGTCACAAGGCTGTTCTTACCACGTGTAAAACAGCAGGACTCAGAAGAGCAGCACCGATTTACCTCTGTTACCCCATGGATTTTGGGGGCTTGAAGCAGTTAGAGCAGTAGGGCAATTTAGTTCATATCATATTAAAAACTGCTGGATTCTGTAAATTACGTTGCAGGTACCTGTCCTGGCATCTTTCAGTAGCTGCTGTAGTGTTGCTGACTCGCTGAAATGAGGTTCTGAACACAGTGTTCCTTCACATTATCGGTGCTGTCTTGGGGACAGGTTAGAAAGCCCATTACTCCCAAGAACTTGCCCTGGAATACAGTGCGAGGAAGAAGTCAGAGGAGCAGTCTGTACACTGCACTCTTCTCAGGTCCTGTCTCCCTGTAGAATGAATCCTAAACCCGGCAGAGGTCTGTTCTAGGACCTGCCACTTTGAATTACATGGATAGAGTAACTTAGTTGTATTAGCAATTTCTTAAACTCAGTTGCCTTTGTACAGGTCGTAGCCTTTCCAACCATTATATGCCTGGAAAAGAAAAGCCAGCACAGGCAAATTGTAGCAGAAAACAGATTAATCCTCCAGAAGAGTAAATACAACCTGGCAGTGTTACTGTATTGTCCTACTATATAGGTGAAAGATAGCATGCGTGAGCAAGGGAAAAAAGGAAGACCTGGGAAACTGCAGGCCAGTCAGACTCACCTCTGTGCCCAGCAAGATCATGGAGCAGATCCTCCTGAAGGCTCTGCTGAGGCACATGGAAAATGAGGAGGTGATTGGTGGCAGCCAGCATGGCTTCACCAAGGGCACATGGTGCCTGACAAATTTGGTGGCCTTTTGCAATGGAGTTACTGCGTCAGTGGATAAGGAAAGAGCAACTGACATCATCTACCTGGGCTTGTGCAAAGTGTTGGGCACTGTCCCACACGACATCCTGGTTGGTGACATGGACAGTGGGATCAAGTGAACCCTCAGAAAGTTTATGGATGATGCCAAGCTCTGTGCTGCCATCAACACACTGGAAGGAATGGATGCTATCCAGAGGGAGCTTGACATGCTTGAGAGGTGGACCCATGCCAACCTCATGAAGTTCAACAAGACCAAGTGCAAGGTCCTGCCCCTAGGTCAGGACAGCCCCAAGCACAAATACAGACCAGGTGGAGTATGGATGGAGAGCAGTCCTGAGGAGAAAGACCCAGGGGTGCTGTTTGGTGAAAAGCTCAACATGAATGAGTGCAGCCCAGAAAGCCAAGCATATTGTGGGCTGCATCAGAAGGAGCATGGCCAGCAGGTTGAGGGAGGTGATTCTACCCCTCTACTCTACCCTTCTGAGACCCCATTTGGAGTAATGCATCCAGAGCCCAGAACACAAGAACGACATAGAAATGTTGAAGTGGGTCCAGAGGATGGCCATGAAGATGATCAGAGGGCTGGGACACCTCTCCTATGAGGAGCAGCTGATAAAGTTGGAGTGTTCAGCCTGGAGAGGGCTTCACAGAAACTTTATTGTGGCCTTCCAGTATCTGAAGGAGGCCTACAAGAAAGCTGGGAAGGGACTCTTTACAAAGGCTTGTAGTGAGAGAACGAGGAGTGATGGCTTCTAACTGGCATAAGGTAGATTTAGATTAGAAATTAGGAAGAAGTTTTGCCACTATGAGGGTGGTGAGACACTGGAACAGGTTGCCCAGGGAAGTTGTGGATGCTCCATTACTGGAAGTATTCAAGACCAAGATGGATGGTACTTTGAGCAACCTGGTCTAGTGGGAGGTGTCCCTGCCCATGGAAGGGGGTTGGAACTGGATGATCCTTAAGGTCCCCTCCAACCCAAACCATTCTATGGTGAATGCTGTAGAAATCAGGGCTGCTTGTATCAGTAACTGCTCACTTCTAGAGAATGCTCAAAATCAGGGTTTCATATTTCCCTAAATATGGGAAATGTCCTTAGTCTTGTTGGCTCTGGTGCTTTCCCATTAGGATTAAACTGTCATACTTTGAAGGCAGTACAAGGCTAATGAGTTGGTGGTTTTATGTTTGGCACAACATGGTAATGTATACAATATACCAAATACATCTATTTTTCCCCAGCAACGTTGTTAATTACATCAGAACTTCCAGGAGGCAACAATTTTACCTTGTATTTATGTGGTGATGTCTCACATGAGTTAGCTACTGGACACATGCAAGTGCTGAGCCCCCGTCCTGTGCAGAATCAAAGCTGTTCCCAGTGGGCACAAACTGGCTGTCGCAGCTTGGCCTGGCTCAGTGTTCCCCCTGTCACAGGACCAGCACTGGACTCCCAGCCCAAAGAGCTGCTTTCAAGCAGTTGTGCTCCCCTGTGTCTTACTCTTGCTTTCAGAAAAAAATAGAAACAAAAGCAGCAGCTTTCTGGCTGAATTTCTGAACTCTCTTCCCTTCTCTGATACGTCGCTCTGTTCAGTGCCCCTGCTGTGATTTCCTGTCCTTCAGGGCATGGCTTTAATTTCTCCTGACACCAAGTGAGGTTATTGACTAGAGCGATCCAAAGACAAAGATTGCCGAGCGTTCCCACAAGGGAATATAACACAAATTTGTTTGAACCACAATTTTTTTTTGGAGAAGGGTGTGTCCTTTTCCCACTCACCATATTGAGTGCCGTGAATATTCTCAGGATGAGAATGTCCCTGACTTTCAGCTAGCCCCGTTTCCAAGGGCTGTGCTGAATTCCAGCAGTGTGTTTCCTTTCCTGCGGTCTACAGGCGTATGCTCATAGTCGAGCTGGGGAAACGATGCAGAGGCTGCTGATGCTGTGAGGGGTAAGCTCTGTTCAACTCTGTTTGGTTCTCAGACAGCGGAAGGATGAGCTGGAACAGAGGATGTCTGCTCTCCAGGAAAGCCGGAGGGAGCTTATGGTTCAGTTAGAAGGCCTTATGAAACTGCTGAAGGTAAGAAGCTCCACCTGACACCACCAAGGAGAAAGGCAGGGTGAAGCAGGAGAGGGAGGAGAGATGACCACAGGATTCTGCAGAGCCTGACTATTTTCACCCATTAAATTTGGCTTTGTTTCCTTCCCTTTCCATTTCTTGCCTTGGTCTTTCAATTCAGGGGTTTCAAATGGTGCTGAGATGCTGTGTTCCTGCCATCACCACTGCAGTACAGAACGGGTTTTGCCAGTTCCTTTAACTTTGCCCATTCATTTGCTAGTTCTCTGGGATGTGCTGTTTGACAGCCACACCTGACACTCTGGTCTCAAAGCTGCTTTCCTGCCAACACTTGGTCATTTTCATAAATACAGAAACAAGCCCTTGTTAGACAGCTGAAACAAACCTCAACACAGGACCTCAGTTTAAAATGAAGGTATCAAAAAGAATGTGCATTTTTAAGACAGATTAGGGTAAGATAGCAAATTTGTAGAGTGCAGCTGTATGTGCCTCTGGACAGATGATGCCAGAAATTCACATTGGAAGAATGTGCTCTCAATAGCATAAGGGTCTGGTTTTGTTGTTGGCCATGCCAGATAAAATGGGTCCAATGTAGCTCTGATAAAAGCAGAAGGAATTTCACTAAAATCCATTTAGCAACATGTGTTTGCATCAAAGGATGAGTTTCAACTCCTTATGTCATTTGAACCTCCTCAGGCAAAGGCTTCTACAGCCACAATGCAGGAATTGGTGGCACCTGAACAGCAGAGACCACCAAGTAGCCAGCAGATTTTGGGGAGCTGGAGGTAGACAGGTGTCCTGGGTTGGGTTTGGGCTCATTATCCCCAGCAGCTGCTGGTGCAAGCAGTTGGGAGGGGTCACAGCTGAGATAACCCAACCAGGCAGTGGAATAGCTGATACCATGCTGATGTCATGCCCCCTATCTAGGGGGAGGGCTGGGCAGGGGGCATTCACTCCTGTTTTCAAGTTGTAGCTCAACAGCCTGAGTAGGGAAAGTTGCCATCTTGGGTACAGGTAGAGCCTTCCCAGCTTCTATTACTCTCTTTGTCTATCATTTCATTAGCACTATTGTTAATATTGTTGTTTTCTTCTCTCTTTGTGTTGTTTTATTAAACTGTCCTTATCTCAACCCACGGGGTCTCACCTTTTTTTTTCTTCTTCCCATCCCACAGGAGGGGGTGTGGAAGGGGAGTGGCAGGGGCAGCAGTGGGTGAGTGGCTGCGGGGTGTTTAGCTGCTGGCAGAGGTTAAACCCTGACAGCACGATGCTTTTCCCTCAACCTGTGGCATGCTGCAGTGCTACAGCTAGCAGTCAGGGCTGATTGCTGTCATTGCACTGCCTGGACAAAGAGAATGTGGGGTAGGAAATGGTCATAGCTTTCTGCACCCTCTGCCCTGTTCAAAGTTGCAGAGGTGGGACCATAACCTGGTCACGTACCTTCAGCTATCTCGACTGGACCTTTAACCCTGTCCTCCAAATTTGGCTTTGTTTTCTTTTCTTGACTTACATCCTGGCTAATCTCATGTGCTGATCCTCTTTTTCTTTAGGAAGAAGAATTGAAACAGGTAGTAAGTTACCTCCTTACTGAAGGCCTCACTAACTTCTAAACGTGATTGTGTTCCTGTGGTTTATTTCAGTTCCCGTGCTTGAAAAGTGTGCGTGTTCTTTTGACCAAAATTAATACTTTGCAGTTCTTTCACACATTATTTTCAAGTCTCTTGGAGCAATTTCCACAATTAAACTTTTTAGCCCTCTAGAAAGTGAGTCATGCTTATAAGAAGTCTTGATCTTTTTTCTCACTCGTCTAAATAAGAACATGTAAGATATGGAAACCAACACCAAGTGTAGGAAACCAATCTAGAACATGAATTAAAAAACACTTCTACCATGGGTAACATTTTGAAAATCAAGGAGAATTTTGGAACTTTAAGAGAAACGTAACCGAGTTTAAACTAGAGTAGGGCAATGAGTTTGAAATTGCACTTTATCCAGAAAAAAATTCAGGGGCGTTGTGTGTGCATCTTCTAAAATTGGCACTGATGCCAAACGGTCACTTGAGTCTTCAGGAAAGAGTTTCTAAAAGGCTTCTGCAACCTAGGTCAAAAAGGGCAAGTATTTCTATTACTAATGCTAAATTTTAAAGATTTAACTGGTTTGGAGCTTTTTAGTGTTGAAGTGGATATTCGAAAGATACTAGACTTTAAAAGTGCACTTATCGGACAACAGTCTGATTTATGAGTCCAGTAAATGTTTCATTTTAATGAAACACACTTCCTCTTGCTTTCAGCAGCAGCACTACAGTCACAAGTGTGAGGTGTTCTGTCTATGGCAGAGCATGCGGAGTTTGTAGGTAATGCTCACCTTCTTAAAACCAACACGTTGGCTTATTTTTGTAGAGCATCAATCTGCTACACACAAAACAAATAACTCTGACCAAATATCCCCTCCATGTAAGGCTGCCTTTTTTGATATTGCAGTATTCCATTCACAAAAGAGATGTTTCCAACATGACAGGAGTTTCCCTACCGTGTAAAATGTTCACTGGACAGTATAAATGAAAGCACATTTTCAGGCTGAGATATGATCCCCCCCCCCCAAGAGTAATAGCCTCACTGAATACCAGGTGATGATGCGAAGGAATTACTCTCAATTTCCATTAAATGATCCCCATTACGCTGTGCCATTTTCATCTGTTGAGAGAAACAGGATTAAATTAATTTCTGGAGGAATTCAACTGGAATGAGCAGCCTGGCAATTCATCTAACGCGTATGGACTTCCTATATCTCTCCTGCCCTTCCTTGAGCAAGGGTAATGAGTTCTTCACATCCCTGTCGTCTGAGGAGGCTGTCACAGGCAGGCTTTCCCCATGTCATCCCAGTTCGGTTCCGGCAGAGGGAGCAATGGGATAAAGCTCCGGTAAAGCCACTTTTCATTTCAAGCATTTTATCCTGAGCGTGCATGACATTTGATAGTGGGAAATCTTTCCTTGACTAGCGAGGGTTAACTTAAAATCCATCGCAGGCCGACTAGGGATGGCAAATTATAGTTTTCCTAGAAGGCGTGAGAACATTGCTGGCTGTGGCCAAGTACAATGTAAAAGCTGAAGCCATCCACATATCCGTGGTGGCTCTGGTCGCTCCCCTTTCCTGCCTTAGTCCCCAGCTGGTGGGGCTGATGAAGTTCGGAAGCAATTTGATGTTTGATTTCTCTACTGACGTTACCAGAAGTCACTGCTGATTGTCATAGCAGGTTTCAGACCATTGGCTCTAGTTTGTGAAAACCACATTTCTCCCAAAACCCACTAAGCAGGAATCCATTCCTAATAGCACTCCATTCCTGCACACTTGGGCTGAGGTGGATCTAGAGGAGTAAAATATAATTGAAGTGTTCCCCTCTCTGAAATCAGGCATTCCCTAATATCCTCCTGTTTCAGCCTGCAGTTCATCAGTTCTGTCCAGTACTGCCCAAATAGGGGAAAAAGAGAGGAGTTCTGTACTGGACAGGGGACTCCAAATGCATCATCCCTGTGCTTCCCAAACAATTTGTTCCAACGCTGAAAGGTACAGATAAGAGAGCAGTCTTTATCATAAGCATGAGATCTTGGTCATGGCTGCAAAGCGGACCCAAGGGTAAGAACTGGTGTGCAGAAGCTTTTAGATTCCTCCTGTGGGAAAATTCCAGTGAAGAAGTACTGGCAGGAATGTGTTATTTTTAGCAAATGAAATGCCTATTCTGAAGTTCATTCCTTGAATGTGGCTTGACTATAGGAAGCAAATTTTCTCCATTTTTTTCTCATCTCTGAAAGTTCCCACTGTTGTTCCTGTTCCCCAGAACCAAGATCAAAGGCAAAGAGGAGCTGAGGAAAAAGAGCAAGCGAAAGAGGGAACTGGGAACAAGAAATTCTTTTGCAGATCTGTTTCACAGAGGATGAAACATGCTCCATCGAGGCATGAAAGAAGATAGCACTAGATCCCAGATCCCCTGCCTGAAGTGCAGGGGGTGTGACCTCCAAGGACCTTGGGGCATCTCCAGGTTGCTCTGTGCCCTGCCTCTGGAGGACTAGAGATCTGCATTTCCACTGCAGTGGGTTCAGATGATTCCAGAAACAGGAGAGCATCTGGCCTTTATATATTCAACTTCCCTTTCATCCATCATTTAAATGTTCTAAAACCAATCATTAAAGAAATTATAAGTATTAAATCCTCCATTCTCTCATCAGTAATGCGCTTATTCCTCATAAACCTAATTTGCCCTTGATGTCTCTCTGGTGCTAATGTCCCTTAGAAAGGGGTGATAGGAGAAAAGAACAAATAGCTTAGTATTATGATACATTATTTATGGTCCAGGGCAGGAATTTATAAGAATCTCAAGGGCAATGCTGCACTCCTCCTGCAATGGCTGCTATTGTCCTTTTTAGAACACATTTGCCAAGCTCTATCAGGGCTGCAGTGGCAACCGCTACAGGAGTCAAAATAAATGTCATGGGAAGAATTAAGAAATCCTCCTGAATTCTCAAAATCAAGCCAAGTTGAGGCCCTCAGGTTACTGTTCACTGTAAATAACCAGGGGCATGTGTTGCAGATTCCCTTTTACAGCACTTGAGCCACCTCTGTCCTTGGCATCTACAAAACACAGGCTTTTAGTCAAAAGCCTTGTGCAGTTTGGTGTGGGCTCCACCAGTTGTTTTTCCTTCTGTGGATACATGTGGTTTTGAAAGAGTGGATGAAAAGGGCACGATGTCTCTCGGTATCCCTCACCCAGCTGTGTTTGTAAAAATGACTGTTTTGTGAAGTCTGCTTGAATTTCAGCTAAGTGACGCTAACCGCGAGGTGCTAACAGCGTGACGTTTTATAGGACTGTTGTTAAAACATTTTCACTTCCAGCAGCTGAACCCATAGCTGGAAGTTATATTACCCTGTCCCCACAGTGTTTTGGGAGCAGCAGAGTACGTCCTGTGGACCGAACAATTTAATAGTGAATGATTTAATAGCGGCTTAAAATACTTCTGTAGTTCCGAGTAAAAAGCCAAGAGCTGTATTATTTACTGCGAGTGTCAGACTTTATGTGACGGAGAGGCTGTGTGTACCATGAACTTCTCCAGCCAGGAGGGCAGGGCTGTGATCAGCTCAGATGGCAGTGCTCTGGTGAAAGGGGCTGATTCAGTCCCTTGCCCGGGCTGAGAGCCACACCGGTGCCACATCTCTCCCCTCTGGCAGCCTGCATGGCTTCTGCTTTGTCAAACGTGCATGCGAGCGGGGGAGCGAGAGAGGGAAGAGGGCAGAGAGAAGGGCCATACTTTGGTGTTTATTAACTTGGGGTTTTTTTAATGTAGCTGTCTGACATTTTCCCATGCTTAAAAGAAGTCAGGTCTTGACTCATATTTTCCTACTTACTATTTTTCTACACAGCAGCGTTGCTGGACTCTAACCACTAACTTTGGTGTATTTCTTTTAGCAAAATTAACATCACCCAACTGATCTACAAACAGCATGGTGCCTTTAAACGAAGGGATGGGTGACAAGGAGAGCAGGTGAGGTCTCTTGCAGAGACCTGTTTAACCCCTTGTGATTGTTTTGCAGACCCAAGGGGCAGGCTCCCCACGTTCCTCACCCAGCCACACTATCAGTCGGCCGATTCCAATGCCCATCAGGTCTGCCTCTGCCTGCTCCACCCCAACCCACGCACCTCAGGACTCTCTGACCGGAGTGGGAGGAGATGTGCAGGAAGCCTTTGCACAAAGTAAGTGTTATTAGCAGCTTGTCTGAGGTACCCAGAGACTGAAGAATTGTTATTTCTTATGGTTAATGACTACATGAACTTGAGCTTCTAAGTTGCATACAATGAAACAAAACATCAACAAAAAAATCTGCAACAACTGTATTTTGCCATTGAAAGTCAACTTGGTCAGCCATCGGGCCATGCTGTCAAAGCAAGCAGGTAAGCAAACACTGGACAGTGATGCTAAATAATGAATTTTGGGCTAAGAGGCAATTTTGATGCAAGGCAGGCAGACTAGTTATCAAGTGCTCTGTTAACCAGAAGAAGAGTTGCTGTCGACCTCAGCAAGGGGTTGGCATTGTGTTTGGTTTCAAAGAAAGACTTTGCTAGGAATAGGTGATGCAATAGTAGAATTGGTTCAGGTGGAAAGGGTTCTTGTAAGTCACTATGTCCTCCTGCTCCAAGAAAGAGGGCTTCAAAGTGAGATCAGACCATTCAGGACCCTAGCCAGTTTTTTTCTGGATGGCTTCTGGCACCCATTTTGCACAGCTTCTGTTCCAGTGTTTAAACATGCTTACTTTTTTCATTTTTTGTCCTTATATCTGATTGGAACATCCTGTGATGCAGCTTGAGACTGTGTTCCTTGTCCTTTTGCCTTGACCCTCTAAGAAGGGTCCAGCTAGACTAGACAAGACTTGAGTCAGGGAGTCTAGGTGGACCCTTCCTTTGCATTTCCAGAAAACTGCTGTGTGTGCTGCACTGTGTTTCTTACTCCTCTCTCCTCTCTTTCATCAATTAACAATAAATTTTAAACTGGTTTGAATTTCCAAGGCCACAGATTAGATGATTATGTTGAATACTGAAGAAAGTAAATAGTCTATGCCATCTAAATTAAGAAATATCCTTTCTTTTTCTAATCTTCTTATAGACGGATTATATTGACATCACTGCAGTTCTTTTATTTGAATATTTTTTTCCTTGCTTCCCTAGTACATACCAAATGTAAGCAGAGTTCTGGAGTTCATCTTTTACAGTGGAAGTGTGTTTGCTCTCAGGAGCCCAGTTCAGCACCCTCAGGCACCCTTCCCCTTGATCTTCATGGGAATTGTGTCTGTGTGTATCTTAGGACAAGGTTGAATCTATAATGCAATCAAGAAACTTCTACTAGTGCTAGTCAATTCGTGTGTTGAACATGGGCATAACTCCTAGTCCCAAGATAACAGTCGCTGGCTATCTCATTTTCTGTGGCAAAACAAACAGGCAAGACACATTTTTCTTATTTCTGCTGGGGAAAAAAAAAAAGTCAAAATATGGACCACGAACCCCTATCCTGTTACAGGACAGTTTCTTCCAGAGCTAAGAGTAAGAGAAATAGTGCAGTAGCCACAACAAAATATCCATTAATAACATTAAGGCTGCTTCAAGCAAATGCTTTTGAAGTAGATAAATGAGCTCTGTTCAAGAAAAAAAACCCACAACAATATAAAAATCTAAGTGTTCACATTTTAAAAACTGCTGCATTTGATAAATCTCGAGCTTTATGTCATTATTTGCCATGTTCTTTCGATGGGAAGGTCAAACCCGAAGAACTTGAAGCCAGCCGTTGTGTCACATCTTGACATACAGCTTTGTGAGGGGGGAGTGGGCTGAGATTTCAAGGCTCCATTCTGTGCTGCACCAGCAGAGCTCTGCCTCTGTACATAATGCAGACAAGCCATGGTTAGAGCCCAGGTTCTCTTTTTATCTTTTTTTCCCTCTTTCATGGTATTTGCAATAGTTCAGAGATACAAAATTGAGAAGACTTTAGAGAGGGAGTGGCTGTCACTGTTTGTGTGTCTGTAACAGAGAGATTAACTACTTTACATTCCAGTAACCATTTGCTAATGGATATATGAAAAAAAAAAACAAACCTCCTTAGGAGCTGGGGAACTTTTTAAAATGTATTGGTTTACATTCAGCCAGTTTGGAAGAATTTACAGCAGTCAAATCCTGCCAGTTTCTGTGAATAATCCAGTCTGGAAGATTAGAGATTCTGTGGGATATATTGATTATTCAGCAACAATAGGAGCTGTGTTTGGGATTTGGGGGAGTTAAGCACACGTTGCCCACAGCCTGCTCTTAGGGAAGGAGTACTTCATGCAGTGCACAAGAATCTTTCATGATTGATGGTTAAGGGAATATTGCCAGGTTCAGCAGGGAAGCACTTTTAGATCCATTATTAGAAAGAGTTTGAAAGCAGCCTGGGGCTGTTTAGAGAGGCAATAGTGCTTCCTTTATTAAAAAAAAAAAAAAAAGAGGGAGAAAGAGAGACAGTAAATTATGGAATATGCAAGAAAGTCCTTGAGCTGCTGGAGAGGCTGAGATGGAGAAGAAAAATCCCTATCAGGCTTGATGAGGCCAAGTGTGTTTCTTCAACATTTGCCGTAATTATCTGGCAAATACCTGGCAATAATGGTGTCATTAAACAGAGCTGTGGGAACTTAGAGAAAACACTTCATTTCTTCCCTCTCCCCCCACAGACATTGCAAATGAGTTCACGCTGGATTTAATCTTCCAGGCCTGGTCTGCTGGTGTCACCACACAAATGCAAGCTTGATGGCAATGAATAATCTCCAGATATCTGGCATTGTGATTAAATGAAGCATGAGGGTAGGCTTCTGCTCTTGCATACAGCATAAGTAAATGATGCTATTCTGCAGAGAACTCTTCTGCACGTGTCCCTCGTAAGGACTTTGATACCCTGAATTATCACAGTGGCGGCTTTCAGCAGGGCTAAAACTGCTTTCATCAGGAAAACATATGTCTTGTGAAGAATAGTAACACTGTGCTTTGTCTGTCTCTTGCTTCAGGTGCTAGACGGAACTTAAGAAATGATTTGCTGGTGGCAGCAGATTCAATCACCAACACCATGTCTTCTCTGGTAAAAGAACTCAATTCTGGTGAGTGAGGCTGACAGGGATGGATAGTCACCACACCATTTCACATATATTTGAAAAAATGGGAGGTAGGAAAAGACATGCCAACAAAAAAAGCAGTGTAGTGTATCTTCAAAGCTTTTGGAGCTGTTGTAAAACTCAGTCTGTAGGATTTTAAAAATATCCTACCTGATAACTGAGATTAGCAAAAGCTTCTCTGTTCTGTCCCCCCACAAGAAGAAAGCTATTAGCTCTGCAGATATAAATAGAATAATATACTGTCATTCTTTATGAGGAGGTGGCATTTGAAGTCGGAAAGGCAGAGAAAGGCTTAGAGAGGTTGGCGGGAATTCTTGTGAAAGTGAAATGGAACTGCGTGTCACCTTTTGCTTCACAGAAGTGGGCAGCGAGACAGAAAGCAATGTGGATTCTGAATTTGGACGGACTCATTTTGATGACCTCGTTCCATCCCCAACATCCGAGAAGGCTTTCCTGGCCCAGATCCATGCCCGGAAGCCAGGCTACATCCACAGCGCTGCTGCCACCGCCTCCATCCGCAGCGACATGTGGGTACACTCCATTCGCCTGCTTCATCTCCCCTCTTTCTGTTGGAAACAATATGCAGCACCACGTATTTTCTCTCCGCCTCAGCTATCTGATTACCAAAAAAATACCCAGATCCAAGTGAGGACAGCTTCATGGTTAGACAGTAGGGAGCTCTGTAAAACAATCGAGGCCAGAACTCGGGTTGCCTTCAGGAGTGAGCTGTCTGAGCCTGTGTGGCACAGTCAGGCAGCATGGAGGCTATGGGACAGCTGTGCTCTCCAGTATGCCCTGCAGCCCCATTCCCTGCTTATCCAGACAGAGGGACCTGTTGGAGCCCACTGGAAAAAGAGTCTTTAAATGGAAAAGTCAGAATGCTTTCTATTGACCAACTCAACTGATCAAACAATTTATTTTTAGAAGCTGAATCTTCCTATCAAAGACAATAGGCATCTTATCCAGTTATTTTTAGTTCCACTTCTTTCTTTCAAGTTATTGAGAACTTCTGTTACTCATTTCCCTAGGGCTGTACCCCCAAAATGCCTTCAGCAGAATATGCCCTGTGGTCCTATTTATTTCATCCCTAACAGACCACTGGAGATGGCAGCTAGCAGAAGTGGTTTCTGCTGCCAGGAAAATACTCACCAGTGGAGCATGTGCTGGGACTAGAAGTATCCCACTGTCCTCACAGCTTACAATAAAGGGGAGTTGTATTGTCTCTGAATGTCATTCATCTCAGGAGGCTATTTATAATCGTTGTCTTTAGGGTTACAGAAGATGGAGACCCCTATGTGAGAGCAGATGATGAGAACTATGAGAATGACTCTGTCCGCCAGCTGGAGAATGAACTGAAAATGGAGGAGTACCTGAAGCAGAAGCTGCAGGATGAGGCATACCAGGTGGGAGAAGGACACCAGCTGCCCACGTATCTCCATAAGTGAGAAACCATAATGCACCATAGCTGCCCAGTGCCCTTCTTAACCTGGGGGGTGATCTCAGTTACTAGAGCCGCCACGTTCCAAAAACTGCTGTTGTTCTCTTCCACAGACACGCATGCATCCAGCCTCTGTGCCTGTCCAGGGAGACCACGCTGCCTGAGGCACACGGCAGGAGTTCTTAAGCTTACAGGGCATCAGATGGGACAGAGCTGCCGCTGAGCTTGTTCTCTACCAGTGCCTACCAAGTCACTTAGACCTCATTCCCCTGTGCCCCAGGGGCTGGCTGGTGGTATCTAGCTGAGTTCTTGCTGTATTTAGAATTAATTTTTTTTTTTCCAGTAGCAAAAATCTTTCATAATGGTTTCTCCAGTGTGAACTGAAGC
This sequence comes from Chloroceryle amazona, assembly GCA_027560015.1. NCBI lineage: Eukaryota > Metazoa > Chordata > Aves > Coraciiformes > Cerylidae > Chloroceryle > Chloroceryle amazona. Next base: position 27,002 of record JANHFX010007922.1, on the reverse strand, counting down.
TCGAGTGAGGGCAACAAGTCTATGTGTTATTGTCATTGTCAGAATCTGGAAGGAGAGGAAAGGGTTTGAACTGAATTGTATCACAAAGGACCAAATATTCAACAAGCATCCTGCATAGACAAGCCTGGGGATTTGTCATTAAACATCCCCCAGAGGAAGTTTTCAAAGGGCATTTGTTGAAGAGTCTGAGTAAAGCAAATTTGCTAGGGGGAGCTGGTATTCTGCAGATGTCCTGTCCTGTCTGTGTAATGCTCTCTAATTCTACCTGGTACAATGGAATATCACCAGTTTTTAAGTTATCCTGACTTGGAGCATCCTTTATCTTACTTATAATGTTGGTAGTAATATCAGTAGGTGGGCACACCCAGTTCAGTTACTGGGGCTGAGCTGAAGATAACTATTTTCCCACATGGTGATCAATTACAATTTGCACCTCACCACTACAGAATATAGCAGAGGCCAAAAATATAAATGGGGAAAAAAAAGGGGTTAAGCAGGTACTGAGAGGTTGGGTGTATGGAAATGAGGCTCAGAAGCATCTGCTAGACAGGAATTCTTTAAACTGCTGATTCCTGGAAGACAACAAAATCCAGGCAGTTTTTCTCTAGTGTCCCCTGCCAGTCACTTTGGAGATAAGAATTTGGGACTGACAGGCTCACGATCTAATGAAGAATGACTGCTGTTTTGGTCATCTCCTCTGTAAAGCTGTTAGGATAAGTTAGTCCTGTAGTAGTTCATTGACTCGTATCAAAATTGGAGGCAGTTTTGAGCATCATTTTTGTTGTTGTTATTTACCCAGGTGTGCTACGTGCCCATGGTAGCCTGCCAAAAGGCATCTCTTTGCCAAGATCTTTAAGGATGTGATGATAGGAGTAGATTTGTTATAAACTATCTACTAAGGCAACACTGGGTGACATGGGGAATTTTGTCACGGTTTTTATCCAAGATAGGAAATGTCAAAAATGACAGCTTTTAAATTTGTGAACGGGATGAGCAGCTACTGCTGCTGTAATGGGAAGCAGTTGGCAGTTCTAAAGAAGGAATACCTCAATGGTGACAGCTCCTGGGCACCAGATAATAAATATTATTGTTGCTGGTAAAAATTCCATCTTCTCCAGAAAGAAGAATAAACCAATTTGATTGTACTTTGCTTACAGTATGGAGCTGCAGTATATGGCAACAGTGCTACATGAGTTTCACAAGCTCCAACAGGATTTTATGCGTGCACAAAATAGAGTATGTGAGTGCACTGCAAAATAAGGGCATTCGTTGTGCAGCAGAAAATACCATGGCACTCGGTAGAACTGGGTGTTACTCGTGCTTCAGTCAAAACAGAGCTTTTCTACTGACTCCCAACAAATTCTCAGAAGAAAGGGGAGAAATCTTTCCTGTATTGATGTCAGAATAAAACTCCTTTTGGATATAGGTCAGCAAGACTACATCCAGGTGAACTTTGTTCCACATTGCATTACATGATTACATGATTCCCCCGGGAGGGGGAAGAGAAAGGCTTTTTTCTTTCAAAAAATACATTCACTGAAGGAACAGAAAGTCCTCATTCTAGACAAATTCTGTTCAATAGCATTTTTCCAGAAGAAATTTCATGATGTACTCTACTGTCTGTGAGAGTGTCAGCTCCTATCAGGCTGTGATCTGACAGGAATGACTTGCAAGTAGAAACTATTTTTAGTTGATAAACACAGACCCAAAGCATGCAATGTGTGAGAAGTCCTTTCCAGTATGACTGTGGCCCTTTTGATTAGGGAACAGGTTTAAAAGAAGCAAGAGAAGGTATTAATGTAGTCTGTATATAGGGAGCACGAGGATAATCAGGAGTTGATTCAATAATGTCATGTATTGATCCTCAGACACGCTTTGGCTTTGACTCATTCTCTGCACGTTGCAGTTAGCTTGTGGTATTTTGCTATTCTATTCTTTTTTCTACTGGTATCACTGAGTAGTCTCTAAAGATAGAGACACAATTTTCTACCTGCAAAGCCAAAGGAAAATAGGGAAATTTGTGTAAAGCGGATCCTATTGAACAGTGGCCAGGTCAGCTATTCTCCTTCTGCATCAAACCACTGGAACTTACTACAGGCTAATTTGCTATTTGTACTCCCATGTACACTGCATTCATCTGGATAGCCACAAAAAAATAGTTGGTAGCTATCGTAATGCAATTGTCACTTGCAAAAAACCTGCAAAGAGGAGCTCCTCCTAAGGTTGCAGAATGGTAACCTCAGTAGCAGCATGGCAGCCATTTTTATGTTATTAAAAGTCTCACTTTGTGTGAAAGCAGCACATTTAGAAAAAACATGTAGATGTCGTGTAGCATGGAAGATGGTTGGTCAAAACCCACTCTTGTTATTTTGTGTCACCTTGTCTCCAAGCAAGATTTTCAAGCTAAACTCTAAATTAGTATTAAAGTATGAACAGAAAGCCCAAGATGCACAAGTAAATCTGGGACAGGGAACCTCAAAGGAAGCTTCTTTCTCTACCCCCTTATTTTAATTTTTTTTTTTTTGAAGCATGCTGTAAATAACAAGTATCTGTACCAGAAAACTTAAATCCCACATTTAGTGCACAAGTGTAAATACTAACAGTGCTTATCCTCCCACATCTGCTACCAGTTGTGTGCTTGTTACAGTCTTTTGCTGGATGTGTTGTGTAAGACACTTTTCATTTGGTTTATTTTCTGGGTCCATAATTGCTGTGTTTATTTCTAGGCTCGTGCATGGCTTCCTTCAGAATAATACACTGCCTGGCTGCTCACTGGCTTAATTTGTCATCTTCTTGTTTTCTATCCTTTGTTATCTACAGGTCAGTTTGCAAAGTTGAGTGCAATATCCTTCTCTCTCCTCTCAAGTAAGTATCATTATAATTTAGAGGAATGTTTGGAATTAATCCTCAAAATATGTATTTCAGTTGTACTGCATCTTGTGTTGCCTGAGTGTATGTGACAGTGCTGTTTCTTTCTTTTCACCTGTGTTAGGATGCCTGGGAATCTCTAGAAATAATTTCCAATTTTTTGAAATGTGGTCCTAATCCTGAGAATTACCCTTAGCCACCACCCTTTTTATCTTCTTCCTTTGTTGACCATAAGAGTGAGAATGTGGGCTCTTCTCTCCCAGGGACAATGACAAATACATCAGCCAGTACAGAGAAACCTTATCAAGGAGATAAGGAATCGGGTTCCATTTCAGGAGACCTGAATTCAGTTCCTTACGATGCTTTGGTCTTCCTGGGATACCAGAAATAAATCATTTCTGGTGAGATGGGAACATCGACTCCAGCACATGAAACAGGAGTTAGACAAACATTAAAGAGAGCAGTCCACCAGCTGCTTAACCATAGGGGTGTCCACAGATGTGTCGTGGAAGTTTAAAACACCCTAATCCAAAGTGCAAGGTTCTCAGCTACGAGCTAGAGTCTGGCAATTCAGAGGTAAGACAGGAAGGTCTATAAATTCCCTGCTGGCCCGTCTTCAAGTCAAGTTCTTTACACGTGCCAGCCTCGCAGTTGCAGCACCGAGTTTAATGCCAAGTTCAGCAATTGTGTTTTTCTTTGGGAACACAGACAGCAGCTATTTTAATGAAGTAGCCTGTTATTCTGAACATATGCCCAGGAAATGGGAGACCACACATTTCCTTCTTGCCTTATCTGAAGTTGCAGACTCTGCATTTCTGACTTCCTAGGAGAATGCAGTGCCCTGCTGTGAAGATGGCAGGGAGATGATGCTGTCTGTCCTACTGTGACACTGAACCGTGGCGTACCAGGCCAGGAAGGGAGGAGAATTCAAAACAGGGTCTGGCTCTGGTCTGCAGACTGAGTCTCTTCCTCAAGGCCAGAATTAGAGGCAAGCGAAGGTCAACTATCAAATGGCCACTTCAGTTTGGGAGCAAGGTCACGTTCAGATATGCAAAACCAGTGAACAATCCTGTGCCAAGTACAGCAGGAATTCATATCGCTAGATTTTTTTATGCCATGCTTTATGATAGTCCTCCTTATTCCTATGACAATTTTGATGGCCAAATTTAACCCTGATTCAAGGAGTTTGCAGCTTCTGATGACAGTAGAATTTGGATGTTCACGTGTGGACCTTTTGACAGCAGCTGCCAGTCTTCAATGTTAAAAGCTGTTAGGTATTTCTGAAGCATCTGTCTTGGTGTCTCTGGCATCTAAAGCAGAACAAATGGATGTGAAAAGCAAATAAACTGCAATACCCAGAGTACCATAAACGCCAAATAACGGCTCATAAAAAATTTCCTAACGTTGCCCCTCAGGTTACACTCGTTTTCTCAGTAGCCTTATTAAAAACACGAGCTGTGTAGAGTTTTCTAAACATTAACATCCAGAAAAAAAATAAGTTTTCTACATTGCCGCAGTTGTCAGTTACAGATCAGGACACATGAAAAGAGATCTTTCAACAGCAATGTACGTGTGTGTAACTATGTATATAGTGGAAATATCATAACTGAATTTAATTACAGTTATGAATAACTGACACTAAGGCGTGGTAGTGTTCAGACAAACCATTTGCAATATTATGTGGGAAAAAATCCTTTTCATTAGGAGTATAAAGCTCAGGCAATTCCATTTAAAGTTTCCTTTTTTGTTAGGAAGCAGCATTAACACAGTGAGGTGGGGAAGAGACCATCTCCATACAGCCCAGTGGACTTCAAAATATGTGTCTGGTCTCAGCAGAGGTCTGAGACTGAGCTGCTGTCTCATCTCCTGGGTGCTTTTGAATCCTTTTGAATCCCTGTCAAAAAAGTAATATTTTTAAGCGCTATGCTCTGGTTAATTCCATAGTGAAACTTTCTGTCTCCCAGGGCAGCCCTTCAGCCAGTCCCAAACACTGAACCAGTTGTAAAAGCCTGGCCCTGTAGAAATTAGCAACAAAAAGCAGTGAACTTGGCTCTTCACCTATATGCACAAAAGCAAACTCTGTTATGGTACCTTGTGATAAACAAATCTGCACATGATAAACGTGGCTTGGTCTTCCCAAGATTCACTCTTTAGTGAATACAGAAGATTAAAGTATCCTATGCATTTTATTCGGTACTAATATTTCATAGCCTTGGAATATTAAATCCAAAATTATTCATACCAGTCATACTGTCTAAAGTGCTTCTGTTGTTTACGTTGGGTTCTTGCTTGAAGCTCAGCAATTGCATCAAGACTTTTGCTTCTAAAATAGTATTATTCAGTCAACAGCCAGCACTGTATTGCCTAGATGGCCACAGGAGGCAGAACGGACTTTATCTCACAACAGTCTTACATTTGGGCTTATTGAAAGAAAGGTGGAGAAAATAGAATGTGTCTATTATAGCTTCTTTTAAGTGATATTGCCACTGATAACCAGGGACAAGAATTTTGTCCATTTCTTCATTCATTGGTCATGGACAAGTGGTCTTTGATGAAGACTTTTTACATTCTTGCCACCTCTGCCCCAGCCTCAGCAAGCCCAGTTTCTTCAACCTGTTCCTCCTAAGTGGGTGGTGCAGTGGTGAAGAAGCAGGATAGGGGCACTAGGTGAACTACTCACATCCATCCATAAGTCATTCTCTGCTAGTACAACCAAATGATTGAGCGTCTCTTTTTGTTTTGTTGTGAACAAATGCATAAAACCAGCATTGTGTGGACTGTTCCATTTGAAAATAAGAGCAGGCTGACAGCAAGCACAGTAAGTTTCAAAAATGTCTGCTACCTTCACTCAGCTATATTTTGGTTTTACTCTTTATTTTTCTCCTTGAGTCCTACTCTCCTTAGCATGTAGGCGTAAGAACTGTGACTGAGTTAAGTGGGAAGAAGAGGCTTTAGTTTTGTGAATTTAATTCTAAAATTACACAAGCGATAGGGATGGCTTCTGAAAATCACTGAATATTAAGTGACAGAAAAGAACCTGTGGATTAAGTTACA
>JANHFX010007922.1:3320-20980 GCA_027560015.1 Chloroceryle amazona | reverse complement strand
TAATTTTTTTCTGAAAATTTGAAGCAAACCCAAATACTCAGCAGTACTATCAATGCATCTTAATGCATCCAGTGTTTCTCAAGGCAGTCTTATTTTGTTCTCGTGGTTTATAACGATACCATGAGGAAATATCTGATGTACTTGTGTTTACATAGACCTGAAGGTGATTCAATAAAAATCATCTCTCAGGCAGCTGAGAACTGACCTCTGCCATGCCTTTCATTTGCATTTTTTGGCAGAATTGTGAAGAGCAAAATGTTCCTAAAAAAGTCCTGAGATTTCCAAGTTCCTCTGCAGACTTAAACATTACAGATGCAAGTCTGATTCTTCAGAAATACTCATTAATATGTACCTCAGAAATTGTTTATAAATCTCTCATCAGACTTGCAGTGGAGGTTTCCTTTCCAGTTATCAACAAAATGTTAATGCTGACTCTTTTGTAACTGCCTAACACAAGAGATACTAAATTAAGATCATCATACCATTTGGGATGCTTAAGGAATCGGATGGAAGTTTTTTGCTTGAATAATTAATACAATCAAATGGTGTCAGGAAGGAGAAGAAGCAAGCTAAACTACCTGACCTTTCTTCATCATCTTTCACTTAACTGGTTTTTGCTGAAGTAATTTGCATTTCATCTCTCATCTTGTAGACCAGCTTTGTGTCTGAAATGAGTAGAGAAGAATTCATGACACTAGAGTTTGGTCTTTTATGCTGTTACCAGATGTTGTGTAATGTGAATTGGTTTTCTGTCCAAGGTAATTCAAGAGAAAAAAGGGTGAGGTCCTTAGTCAGAGAGGTCGAGTGTGTAAACAGCCGTTATGATAAATACGCCAGCAGCAGAAATTTGCAGTGTTACCTGACAGTTGATCCTGACGTAGTTCTGACAAAGAGCACCAGTCATCTATCAAGCATTTTCCATTACCAACTAAAACTTCGATGCCTCCAGTACAGGAATTTAAGATACTTACTGATGCTTCGGGACATGGAGGAGCACTGAGGAAAAATTGGTGCACCAGCGGATGAGGCTGTTTACGAGCTATAGCACCCAGAGTCATTCTTCGAGTAATTGCATTTCTTTTTAGACATAGGGAGTTATACCTGAACACCTGAATTAAGGGTGAGATATTTGGGAGGGACTTTTTAGGCTGTCGGGCAGTGATAGGAGTGGAGGGGATGGGTTAAAACTAGAGATAGATCAATTCAGATCAGACATTAGGAAGAATTTCTTCACCATGAGGGTGGGGAGACACTGGAACAGATTGCCCAGAATGGTGGTGTAAGCCCCAGCCCTGGAGACTTTTAAGACCAGGCTGGATGGGGCTGTGAGCAACCTGATCTAGTGGGAGGTGTCCCTGACCATGGCAGGGGGGTTGGAACCAGATGATCTTTGAGGTCCTGTCCAACCCTGACGATTCTATGATTCTATATTTACACGTAACAAGGGGCTTCTGGTGGATGAATGACTCTTAACTAGGTGGCTGAATACTGTGCATGGTATAACCCATAGTCTGGCTATCAATAATCTATTCATAGAGCAGCCTGGAAGGGTAAAATGGCAGGGGAAATGGGAACATCTGCAAAACTGTGTCAGGGCAGACCCAGTTACCCCAGGGTCCCCCAGCGGAGCAGGCAACATTTTCTCACCAATGCTAAGAAGAGTTTACAGTATCCCAAGTGCCCTGTGAGTTTCTGTTTGCAGCTCAGATAGCTATGGCTCACCGAGGCAGAATGGCTTTTTCACTTTTTCAGGGATAACAACAGGAATTGGCCAGCTCCTCCTTTTTTCTCTCGGCAAAGCAGCATGCAGAGGCTTCAGATGCTCTGCCTGTGTGCGTGCAGCATCGTAAACCTTGTAAAAACCTTCCCTAAACATTTCCCAACAGGCAAGCTGCAGTCAGACAGACAACGAAAGCTACGTAAGAACTGATGATGAGGAGAGCTGCTTTCGGACAGATGATGAAGAAAACTCGGCTGCAAACTTCACTGAAGAGTGGAACCAAGAGGTGCAGCGTCTCTTGACAAAAAAATCACATAACTAAGTTCTGAGGACTGTAGCACAGTACTTTTGTTCTAAGAGTTGTAGTTTGTAGGTGTGTGTTTTTGACAACAAGACTTTTGTTTAAAGCTAACTTATATTAGCTACATCTTCTGTAACATGGCTCATTACCAGTGAAGAAAACAGACTGATGTACGTATCGCTGTCACAAAGGATGGCAGTGTCAATAACTCACGTAAACCCTTTGCACATGATATTGAACCTGTTCAGTTTACAATGACAATACTGTTTATAGATAGAAATTTGATTTCTGAATACTTTGAGATTTTAGTAGGTCAGTTTACTATATACACTGTACATTTTTTCCACAGAAGAAGTAAAAAGCTACAATTATGCATTTAACACTGAATGATTATACTCCTGAGTGTATATATATAGTAGCCCAAAAAACGAAGTACCACACTATATTTGCAATTTGTTTGCAAGTCTTTAAATTAAGACTTATACAAAATGTACTAAAATAATATAGTTGATAATATTAATAAAAAAACCTCTCTAATTTAGGGCTAATGTGTAACTTAGGAATGTTTCTTTCAAAATAATCTAACAAATCAGCCATAGAAGTTAGTGTAAATATTTTTTTTTCCAAATAGATATCATATACAAAAGGTGACATTCAAATGATATAGAATCTAGTTTTTAAATCAGCACAGATCTTCTTAAAACTGTGAACTATGTTTTGAAATACTCGTTGCTAAAGCTGTTTATAAACCACAGGTGCCATAAGATCCCTGAACTGACTGATGTTACGTATAATCCTCCATGGTATTGTTTCATTGATGTTTTAGCTTTAGTAAGCATGTGTTCAACAAACCGGCTCTTTCCATCTCTCTGCCCCCCTTCTTCTCTTCCTCCTCCCTCCCCCTCCTCACCCCCACCCCAATGTTATTTTCGAGGCCTTCAGCTTTAAATGTACAGGCTTAAAGTGCGCTTGCAAGGGTTTTCTTTTTATTTCCGAATGTGTATTGCCTTAGCCAGCCACCAGATGTTCTGCATGCACTCTTGGAAATGTGTAGTGAGACTCTTTTGGAGCTGGATGGAGAAATAGCTATCGGTGAAAAGCACAAGAGAAGCGGTGGATTTTTTTCGAAAGGACAGGCATACAGGTACAGAATTGGAGTTTTGTTTCGTACTTTTCAAGTATAAAGGCATTTCAGGAGAAAGAGGACTTACCTGGCTGGTTCGGATCAGACCGCTAGCTCAAAAGCATCTGCTCTGCTGTCACTACAAACCCACGGGTCATCCTGAGCAGGGGTTGACAGCCCAGCTGCAGTGTCCTCCCCCAGCGTACTGTTTGGCAGCAGGGGTGACACCTGTATGGCACACAGCACTGCTGTGCAGAGAAGCCAGAGCCAGGCTGGGATCAGCTGGACCAGAAGCCGGGCAGTAACACGGGGCAATGTTACCTGCTGGCTGCACAGCCCTCCTGAGAAGCCCAGTGTGTTAGCTCGGGACAACCTCTGCTCGAGGGTAATTCTACTGCCTGAGTACAATCTTGTGGCTTCCAGTGTCTGGCTGTCCTGAAGTGACACTAACAGCCCTGAGAACGGTAGCATTTCATACAGATATTTCACACCAGCAGTTTGCCTACAGCAAGTGATGAGTTCCCCATCTAAAGCAAGTGAACACAGTTTGTCTGTCCTCGCCGTCATGGTGCTGTGGATGTGCGCTGCCGTATTACGTGAGATTGCTGTGTAGCTTGATCCAGTAAGTCCACTTGTTTGCATGCACTCTCAAGGCTCGTGGCTGCTTCCCTGGGCACTAGGTGTTAGGGAATGAGTATCTGTATGAAAGAGCTGCTGCCATTTTTCACTTTCATATCCCATCATTGCGTATGCAGATCTCCTGTCCGCAACTCCTTGCGTATCTGGGCTTGGTCTCGGACCTCCAAATGCACGCTAAGGCATCCAGATACCTTCATGTTAGCTTTTCATTTTTGCAATCACTGGTCTTTGCTCCTGGGGTATGTGCCTTCCTGGCACATCCTCTGATGTCCCCTCCTCCAACCTCCTCTCAGGAATGGGTGAGCCTCCACTAGTGCCTAGCACTCCACATTTAAACCTACTCCAGTGAAGCTGTAGATGTTGCTGTCAGCTCAGGATTCCAGGCAAGCATTTCCTGAACAGAGAGAAAACAAACTAGAACACAGCTACATGCAATGGCCGACTAATTCAACCCGTGTCATGTGTAACTGTACCCAGAGTAATAGATCCCTTCCATCATCTTAATGTCCACGTGCTCATTATCGCTATGCTTGAAATAGATGCAATAGAAGAAATCCATTGCAAGGGCTTCCGGACTGGGAGTAAGGAAAAAAAGTTGACAGATCAAGCGCCTTTCTCTCAGGCTGGTGTCAACAAGGTGATCCCCAGCAGAGCTCTGGATCCTCTACACCCTGGAGCTCTGAGATGAAGCACCTCTTCCTTGGCTCTCCAAATATCTATTTTAAGCATTTTCCAACTGTTAAGCTGGCTGAGTTTTTGCCCAGCTGGTCTTTGTCTGCTTGTTGAATATTATTTTGGTTGTGGTCTGCGGTCATTAAAACAGAGTTACAGAGGAGGACCCTGGCGTGGGCCTTTTCTTAACTACCAATGGCCCACCACAGCAGTCAAAACTCTTGAGTGGTTTTGCTGTCACTGGAGGGAAACCAGTGGTTTGGAATCAGGAGACAGGGATGTGAAGATGTATAGGGTCCTTGAATGTCCAAAGCGAAGGTGGAGAATGGGTTGTCTGTAAGTAGTAATGTTAACTAAACTGCATAAAAAAGGTGTGTGGCCTTTGTTGTGATATAATATGTATTTTCTTATATGCATGAGCCAAATTGTTGCATCATAATTTATCATAAGTGTGTTTACCTTTACTTTCAGTCATCTTCTCCCATCCTTATTGGTTCTTGGCAATTACTGTAGATAGACCTTGTAAATATTGCAACCTCAGGTTGCTGTAATCACATTGGTTCAATTCAGCAGACGGAGCTGCCAACAACAAGCACTCCACTGTGTCCTGACAACAAAAGGGCATTTTTACCTTTGAACCAAAAAAAATAAAAGTATGAAGAGTTACATCTTGAGGCTACTAACTGTAAGACATTTTTAAAACTACTGTACTTGACACCACTTGAGAAAGATACAGAGACACTAAAGACGTCGCGATATTCATTGGTATTGTAACAGAACTGCTATTGTATGGGTTTTTTTGTATTGCTGTTAAGTATTGTTTTGTGTGTGTGTGTTGGAACCTACTGGGGACATGTTATATTTTGAAGTGATTAAACTATTTAATTGTGTGTCTATATTTTGGAATGGAATTATTTCTTCATTAAAAAGATTTTTAAAAGTAATCTATGGAGCATGATGTTTGTGGCTTATTTTGGTTTTGGAAGTCCTGTTACGTGGAGCCCAAGCAGTGGGTTTTTCCAGGAAGGAAGGCGAATGTGTCCCCGTTCACAGCAAGCAGTCTGTGCCTTGCCCACACTCTTTCCCCCACCTCTGTGCAAGAGAACTCCTTCCGCAGCTTTCCCCAGAGCTTTCAGCATGGTGCCAAGCAGCTCCTGCTTTCAGTGGCCCAAGCAGTTTTTTCTTTCTTCCCTTCTTAATTCTCTGTGTCTTCAGCAGTTTCACAACCTGAAAATGCAGTTCCCCTGTCTGTAAAACACCTCCCCCCTCTGTCACTTGACAGCACTGAAAATGACCCTAAGCAGAGACATCAGGGGCCTGGTACAGACCTGTGAGGGGACCCTGGACCTCAGGAGCCTGACCTGTCTGCAGTCATGCTAGTTTGTCTTACTCCCTGTGTTTCTCCCTCTGCCCTCAGAAGGAGCAGAACCTTGGAAGAGGTGCATTTTAATGGCTTAACCATACACGGTCACAGGTTATCTTTCATTGCAGAAAGACGTGAAGTCTTTGTTTCTCCAGTTTGTTCTTCTACGATGTCTTCCCATAGCAGGCGTTGGTAATTGCAACTGGTTGCTCACCTAAAAGACTGCGGAGTGGCAAAGCAAGAGCTCTTGAAGCAGTAGGGTTGTGTCCTGATGAAGTACCTCCAAGCATGGCAAAGACAGTCAGGAGGCAGTGCCTGGCTGTCATTTTTGAGGCGGGGTGCTGGTGCTCCTCCACGGGACAGTTGTTGATATGCCACTGAGCTGTGGTGACATGTTTTCAGCAGGTCCACAGTGACCAGCCATAGCAGTGTGTCCCTGGAGCTCAGCTGAAACATCCCCAGCTCTACATGTGTTGCTAACTGGCCAAGTAATTATCCAGGGGTGGGGTCTCTTAGAAGGAAAGCAGTAGCAGCAGCACACCAAAAATATCCTCTATCTCCTTAGCACATATCCCAGTATCTTGGGAAGCAGATAAAACCCTGTTTGCTGCCTCCTCCTTCAGCATTGACTGCTGCAGTAACCTATAAATCACCAGGGCTTATTTGCCCTAATTCCCCTGTCTACATGGTGACGTTCCTCAGAAAAGATGATCGTTTTACACTGTAAATTATTTGCCAGATCTGCTGAACTTGGCTTCCACAATCCCACTCCAAAATCATATCTGCGGGATTGTAATATATGACATCAGCTCATGAGAATAGCTCTGTTCTATCCATGCATAATCCTAAATTGCTGTATTTCTTCCCAACTTGCAATCAACCTATGGCCTTTGAGGGAACAAAGGAGCCAGTGAAAACTAATTTATAGTCAAAGGCTGTTTTCCTCTTTGCCTCTTGGTTACTTTAGCTACTACCTTCTGCTCTGCACAAGGAAAATGGACTCATACGGGAAGAAATTAATGTAATTCAAAAAAAGGAAATACTGAAATAAAAACACAATGCACTGAAATAAAAATAATAATATAAAATACTATTTTTAAAATAAAATATTACATAATAAATAAGTGGAAAGTTGGCAACTTGGCTGCTTCAGCACTGAACTGGGTAACTGAAAGCATCTAGAACTTCCTAAAAGCACCTGAGAGTTTTATTTAGCAGCACATGGATCTGTGGCTGATCTTCCAAAGTTTGCTTGGGAAGCCTGTTGCTCATCAGGTGCGGATTCCCTTGTGAGCAGCCCTTACTTCTGGGTGAAACCTTCTAAGAGAATATCACAGGAATACAAAGCCAAGTGTATCACAGAAACAGGCGAAGTGGGGTGGGAAATCTCTATTGTTCCATGATGGAAAAATGCATTGAAGAATTTCATATGCTTCAGGATCATCCCATCTAATACCCCAGATAATCTGCAGGTTAAGGATTCCCCTTTGCTTTCTCCCAAGTGCGTGCTACCAGTTGAGTTGTCTGTGGATTAGGACAGCAATCCGGCGCTGCCAGCATGGCACCAACCTGCCTTTGGCTGCAAAAGGCAATGCAGCAGAATTAGGCTGCGCCTCTCACCAGCTTCTCATTCCCCTGAGAGAGATATAAACCAGTGGTGAACAGGTCCCAGACTGGAATAAGCCTTTCTGAGGGCCCTCAAGTCTGGAGCTTTCTAGAAAAAGCTGTTTTGGGAAAGCAACCTGCCAGGACAAGGCTGGGGGACATGCTGTGGAGCAGGGGAATCGTGCAGCCACATCATGCAAACTTTGAGACTAAGATGATTAATGCAGATTGGAGATAATAAAAACTAAAGGTGGACAATGTGAAAGAACAGTTGCTTTTCCATGTCTTGGGAGGAACTGGAGGAGGCCACGGCACAGTTTGTCATTGGTATGCGATGGTGCAGAATGTAGTTTGCTATTTAATACAAAGTAATTTCCTGCTAGCAAATTAATTTCCTCATGGCTTACGTTTTTTGCATAACACTCCACAGTGACCAGATGGCAGATGTGTTGGGCCTGCTGCTTGTTATGCTAATTGTCATCCATAAAGGCCTCCCAGTTAACATTTCTTCTCTGCTTGTTACAGCCCAGCACTGGGTGCAGCCCACATGCTCTTTCAGAAAACGGGCTCCCTTCGAGCACGTCTTGAGTGGTTTTCTTATTACTGCTGGGTTCAGTTTTGGCCTCTCTTGGTACATTCCTGTCTAAAAAAATACGGGCCAAAGTGTTTTCCAGTCTGGGGATGTGAGCGTGCAAACCTACGCTTCTCAGCCTTTGGTCTTTGCAGCCCCCAGATCTCTGAAAGCCCCCCCTTCACCCCAGCCTGGGGCTCAAGGCCTCCCTGCTCCTCCTCACTCCATCACGAGCACCTCAGTATGATCACAGGACAGGAGGCTCCTCCTCACCTGCACAAACCTTTTCCCTCACACTTCTGCTGGTGTTCCAGCAAGGGGTTTGTGTGAAACCTCCCCAGAAGCTGTTCTGCACTGCCTCGTGGAGCAGGGGCTACTGCTCACCTGGGAAGCGTGTGTCTCACCCTTGGGGATCATCTCTCTCCACCCTCCTGGCTCACTTCCCACAGAAGCTGCTGTGGGGCCCAGGCTGGAGTTTCTCCTGCATGGGATCCCCTCAGGTCAAAAAGTTTATCTTAGACATCCAAAACGCTTTCCTGGTTTTACCAAAAGCATATGTACTCTCCTGCCCCTCAGGCTCACCCCTCCTCCTGCACCCCTTGCTGTTACCTAGTCCAATTACATTCCAGTTTTTTGTCTTTTTTTCTTTGGTGGTTTCTAAGGCCAGTGGCAGTAGCTTTAAATCCCTTGTGATGTTATGCACCTGACACTGCTGCTGTCAGCAGGAGCCAGGTGCTTAGCAAGCCTTGGACATCTCCCGCTTTTGCCTCTGCACTTCTCTTACCTCTGCCTTCACATGAAGTAGCAAGAGCTTGCAGGCTCCATGAGATTTCATCACCATGTATATTATGTATGTTAGAAATCCCCTAACAGACCTCTGAAAAACCACCCTACTGCCCTCTCTAGAAAGAAGCAGAGTAATATTTTAGTATTTTTCAATGGCACTGCATGCTCTCCAGAGCTGGTTTTACAGTCTCCCCCTGTAACTGTTCACTTGCTCTCTGCTCGTTTGCCCTGAGCCCCTCGCAGTCCCCAGTCCCCAGCAGACCGAAGGGCTCGAGCCCTGTTTGTTTCGGCTGAAAGGCTGATATTGGAGCTATTGCAGATGGTAATTAGCATTTGAGGGAGTGCTCTTTCCAGGGAATCCTCTCATCACTTGCTCTGAGTCACACACTTATTGGAGGCTGCTTCACCAGAAACACATTTTCTGCTACATTTTAGAGCTAAACTCTCACAAATTAATTGAGTTCATGTACAAATGCAAGGAAGAGGAATGCAGAACACTCTCCTAAGGTCACAGTTCTGAGAAATGTATGCAGAAAGACACCTGCTCACCAATTAAAGACTGGTTTTATAGAGATTATACAAAGTCTGCACAGCTCTAGCATTGGCTGTTGGTCTGGCAAAGAGATAATCAACAGAAAAATTAACCAGGTTTGGCTGCAAGTTGGGGTTACCAAGAGTGATAATGCCTGGAAGCAGAAAAATTAAACTGTCTTATATTTAGTTGGGGATCCATCACTTAACCTAAATGGAGCAAACCTGGCAGACTAAACCCAAATGAAAATCAGATCACTGGTTAAGTAGCTATTCAGCGGCCAATTACTGCTTTCCTTGGGAAGCAATTCTTTATTTCCCTTACATGTTGTGCTGCTGGGAGCAATACATCTCATCTGCTCAGCTAACGCTGCCGAGTGGCAGGTGGTTTCCCTGCCAGGAGGACACAGCGGGCTCGCTCCTGCCACGGCTGGGCCATTAGGTACAGCTGAGGTACAGCAGGCAGAAATTTGCCCTAATAACTCTCTTGAGTTGATAGCAGGACTGCATCTGGTCAACCCTTTAATAAAATGTGATGAATAACCATGGGGGTGTTTTCCCTGGCAGCTGAAACCTTTTCCAAGATGGGAATAATGTTCATGTCTTCAGCCACCAAACAGATGAGACAGAAAAGCTGGTGGCCTTGTCCAGAAAGCCTGAGCCAGCTGAACTCTGGTTTCACACCGAGCTGTGTGGTAATTCAAAGAACAAGAACCTCAGGTCCTTCCCCTATCCTTCACTATAAACTGTCTGGACAGCAATGATATTGTCTCACCTCCCAGGATAGAACTTGGCCAACACAACTTAAATCAACACATTAAAAAAAAAAAAAATGGGCAAAGAGAGACTTGAATTTTGTTGAGTTTTGTTGAGTATCTGCGTCAGGCCCTGTTGCCTAGGAATCTACATTTAAAATTCAGAAGCTTGTTTCTAGGAGTTGTGAGCTAGAGAAATAAACAAGCTCTTTTAAGGATGCAAAAGCGAAGGGGACTCAAATTTGGTTTGCTATATTTATTTTGCTGTGCTCATTTGAACAGTCACTGCCTAATGATAGCTCAGAAACACAGATACCCTGCCGAGGCGTTTACCTTCCACGCTCCAGCAGCTTCACGGAGCTAGCCCTGTGTAAGCCCTGCCACGGGCAGATGTGTGCACACGTACACCAGTGACTTTGTTCTCGTTACGTGACATAAGAAGCGACATCCCAGACTGCACAGGGTGCGTCGGATGCGGTAAGAGGGTTGCACAGCTGGGGTTGTGCTCATTCCTACTGTACGAGAGGATGAACAGACCCCACAGGGTAAAGGCAAGAGCTGCTGCGCTGTGTGCCCTCCTTCCAGCCCCCCAAGGCAAGGCTAGTCATGCCCTGGCAGAGGAGGGACCCTCACCTGGGTGAGGCAGCACTACTGCAGCTCCCCTGATCAAGCAAGAACTTTTCTTGAAGGGCATGGTAGTAATGCAAGTGGTTATTCTTTATGGCCTACAAATGCACTTCATTACCATTTAGTGATACGAGAGCTGTAACTCCAGAAAAACCTATTTTCAAGATGCTGTATGTCTACAGAGACATTCAGGCTTTCTCCAGAATTTCTGGGCTGAATTCTGGCAAGTTTAGCCCAGCCCAGCATTTCATCTAATTTCCCACAGAGGCGTGTGGACGTGTCTTTAGCTGCATAAATCTAATTATGCTCCCGCAGCCCCAAAACTGACAACTAAATTACTGTTCCAGAATACTTGCAGAACAAAGCTTAACCAGAAGTGTTGCAGCTTGATTTGTTGGACCAGCAGTCTGAAAAGAAAGATTGTTATGTAAATTTAATTTGGAAATTATTAGCAAGAGCCAAGCCATAGAACAGAATCCTTTTACTTATTATAACCACATTCTGTGTCTGGTTACAATAGCATAAGTAAATTGCAGGTATATGAAGTATTTTCTGCAGACTAGACAGGTTTCTGAAGATGAAGTCTTTCTCATACAATGCAGTCCTAAAAGGGGTCTGCAGTATTCTTAAAAATCCAGCATTGATTGAAAGTGTGAGTTCTTGCCCCTGAAAAGCTGCAATATTGTTGTTCTGGAAGCACTTGTTTTCAGCGGAAAGTTGGCAGTGTTAATAAATGAAGTCACACTGTGAAAATTAAAGATACCCGCCGTGGCCAGTCCTAGTCCGTACCCTGCTCCATCCAATCCCTCTCCTTCTGTATTTTCTGCCTGAAGTCAGAGTCAGGCAAGGTCTGAAATCTCCTATACCCTACAATCCATGAAGATCTGTTGCTAAATAGGGGTGATACAACACAACCATGCAAGAAGCAATCTCTGTCATAGCTGAGACTTCATTTGTATGTCCATCTTTCACAGTTAGGAGAACTGGTATACCTTCAAACTATGGAAGGACAGGTAAGTGTCTTGCAAACCAGGGCAAGGACCTATTGGGCGATTCAAGTCTTCTTTACGTGAGCTATCAATACTGGTTAAAGAGTCTATCTTAGTTGAAATTAATGCTGTTTATACCCTACTGCATTATTTAGACTTGTTTACACATAACATAATAAGGCTTGGAAAAATAAATCAATGCAAGTCCAGTCCTCATAGAAGAATATTGGCCTGATCCATTAGCCACTGATCTAAAAGATAAATTCTTATTTTTAGAAGCATGGGATCATGGCCAGCATGATAATTTGTTGGGTCATAGAATATGTAGAAAATTTCAGCTTTTCCTTACATTTCTAAAGATTTTAAAATGTAACATCCAGCAGACATGAAACAGGAAAAATCTAGGTGACTTTTTGAAAAGTATAAACCCGCAGCCTTGGGAGTTACAGAGAGCAAATGCAAACCCCATTCAATTAACTATAGAAAATGCAGAAAGACAGGAATGAGGTGGTATATTTACAGTAGCCATCGGCACATCTGTTGTCTTTAAAAGACTGCTGTGTTTCCACTAACAGCTGTATCCTGTCTTTTTCTTGAAGTAAAGCAGAAATAAAGTAGCAAAGTTGTAAAGTTAGAAGAATTCAAGAGAAAATAAACATTCAGTGAAGCAAACTCAAAAAGCTGGGGTTTATTTATTGCAGACAAGAACCTGTAGAAAATAACTGTAGGAGGGGAAGAGTTGTGTCACATTTTTCATGACAAACAAGAAAACCCCAACAAGCACAGATTTTTGGCATGACATTAGGTTTGAGAATTTGAACAGCCCTTTTCACTGCATGTAGAGACAATAATCCTGGTGCAATGTGAGCCAGCTCACTGGCATGCAGCACAGTTTTCAGTCATCCTCTCCTTCTACCCTGCAGCTACTGTATGGCTTGGTGTGAAATCTTGGTCCCATGATTTGCTGTGTGTCCCTTCAGGTCTTCAGTGGAAACAGGGCAACTAATGAGCAGCAGTGAATGAGACCAGGAAAGAATAAAAATCACCACTTTGGAATGCTTTGAAACATTTCCCTGAGTTGTTGTGGTCAAACAGTGAATTAAGACATCAAAGATATTTAAAACTTTTTCCTTGAGCATAAAGCCATACCTAAAACCCCACTGTTGGCTTATAGTTTCAATTCATGGCCAAAAAGTATCATCTGGCTCATCTCACTGGTGGGACACAGTAGGGTCAGAACTGCCCATATACTCTGATTTTCCAATTTTGTACACAATTTTAGTATCAAAAAATCATGTTGTTTCTTTTTTTTTTAATATGTATTTTATTATGTATTTAATTATTTTATAGATGAAAACTTGATTCAGATGAAATACAGTTGTAAGAGTGTCTTGAATTCAGTTCAGGTTCATTATCCCCAGCAGCTGCTGGCCCCAGGGAGGGGCCACAGCTGAGATAAACAACCCAGCCAGGCAGGGGGATGTTCAATACCCTCCTGACATCATGCCCCCTGTACAAGGGGAGGGCTGGCCACGTTGTTTCAGCAGGTGGCTTCAGTTTGAAGCTGGATCGGGGAAAGCAGCATCTTGAACACAGGTAGAGCCTTGTGGTTTTTCTCACACACTTTGTCTATCGTTTCATTGGCATTATCAGTAGTACTGTTGCTTTTTTCTTTGTGTTGGTTTATTGAACTGCCCTTACCTCAACCTGTGGGGTCTCGCCTTTTTTTTTGTCCTCCTGTCCCACAGGGGGGTTGGGAGGGGAGCAGTGGGTGAGCGGTTGTGTGGTGCTTAGCTGCTGGCAGAGAATTAATGATGACAAAGAGAAAATTTCTTTTCAGAGAGACATTGACATGGGCAGAAGGGAGAAAAGAATGCATACAAGATGTTGAATGAAGTACCATTAACTTGTTCTAAAGTGGGAGCTTTGCAATTAAGTTATACATCACACTTTTCTTCTGTGCAATCAGTGCAAAGCTACAGACATCAGGCTCAGAGAGGGAAGGAGGAGAGGCTGCATGTGTGCACGTGGCTGGAGGGGCAACCGGGGGACACTCGTGTGCCTTCTGTGTTCCAGATTTATTTCAGCTTGAAAGACAAAACTCTAATTAACAAAATCAACTTGCTGTCAAATGTGCTCTTTTCTGACGGTTTCTATTTATAATTACCCCAAGACAGAAATGAAGCTGAGATGTAAATTGCAGAATGTAAGTGTGAATACATGAATTCTAGCAGCTCTGGCTGCTGTGCTAAAGAACCTGTGTGAGAAGGCAGGGCAGGTGCCTCCTCCCTCTGCACTTACATCCAACCTTCTGGCTTTCGATTGCTTGGAAAGCAGGGTGTGGAGCTGCACCCTGTGACCTGGAGCAACGTGGTTCCTGAGGGACTGTTCAGATCAAGCAAATGCTAAATTGTTCAGTGTTCTAGGAAACCATTGCTCTGGAGAGGGGGACTTCAGGAAACTGGGCAGTGCTGGAGGATGCTAACAGACCCGAGGTAATGAGCTGCCAGTGTTATTCCAGTCTGCTAACAGCTGTATTAACCCTGCTGAAGCTGTCGCAGTACCCTTGCTAAACCTGTTTGTTTTGTTTGGGCATCCATTGGGACTTTCATGGTTACTTTATCCACTGTTTTGGAATGACAAATTGGTGATAGAGTAAAACTTTTAGTTATGCCTAAGTAAGAAGTTTTACTTCTGCTGCAGCTCCTCTGCTCAGGAGGCAACGTGCTGCTGTTGGGCTTTGCAAAGCTCAACTGCGTGGCCAGCTATGCCATTCTCTTACTTGGTGAAATTGCTTTTATGCATCTGCTCTGGTCACATTTCTACTCTCACAGCTCATAAGGAAACACCAATAGGTCTCCCTTGAATCCAAATTCCCAGTTTCCAGGAACTGGTTGAGTCAGCAGTGTCTGTGCTCTGTTGAGGACAATGTGCCTGAGTTATGCACATGCCTCCTGGCTCTGGCTGTGCAGCCAGAAGCCCAGATATTTCATAGCCCCAGCAGCTAAATCCCATAGCACTCTTCACTCAGTCCTTTGCCACAGACATTCCTCATCCTTTCCCCTGTGCACTGTTCTTGCCTGATGCTTCCTAGCAGTCATACCTGTAAAACGTGTTGATGAATTAAGGACTATGGCCCTGATACCTGCAGGAGGCAATAAGAAGGAGGGTTTTAGTAACAACAAGGAAAGGTTGATTAATGGGGTAGGAAGGCAATATTGCAGAAATTCAGAAATTTCTTGTTCATTGCTTGATCCAGGAATCCTAGATCATACTGCTCTCGCTGAGGCTTAGCCAAAGAATGAGGCAAAGATGATGACATCTCTACCACAAATAATTCACTTCAGTAGTAGTTACATCCTGCTTTGTACCAAAAAAAAATAAAATTGCTTAGTTCTAGGTGTACACTGTGGGGAATCCAGAGATCCCAAAATCAGTAAGCATTATCACTATACCATGAAGCCAGCCTTGTGGCCCCTTCTTGGTGCTGTCATGATGGTCTTTGGCAATAGACAAAATTAAGTTAGTTCATCTTTACTTATCACAAAGATTAAGAGGGTTTTTATTCATCTGGGGGGTCAAATGTTGCTGCCTTAGGGTACACGTGGCCAAGTGTGCACCAGCTCTGTCAGCAGACATCTCTGTTTGCCCCCCCATCCAGACCTGTGTATTTTTAGCAGTGTAGTTACCCTGCACCTACTAATAACCTGTCACCACCTCAGGTCCTGTTTCCCCAGAATAAGGAATAACAGGTGAAGCCATTGAAGCAAAGAACAGCTGCTCACTTTTGATTGTTTTAAGGGTTGGTTATTTTCTCAGCCAGTCTATGTTCTGAACTAATCAAAACAGTGATTTCTGCATTTCTTGTAGAATTACAGTGGAAATGCTTTAGCCACTCGTATGCTTTGAAGAAGGTTTTCATTGGCTGAGAGCACCATGCCCCACCTTACTGCATCAGCTGCTGTTACAACTATTTTGAGGCTTCATTCCCCTGAGTGCTCACAAGGGAGCCTAGTTACCACCTGCACCCCATCATTATGGGTCCTAGGAGATGCCCCTGGCCCAAATCCCAGGCTCCATGTGTGCTCCAGCTTTGCTCTCTTAATGCAGCTCTGTTTATTTTGCCCTTTGCACTCAGTCACTTCTCTGCTGTGGTGACTTGGAGGCAGAAGGGTCAGTCTTGTACAACCAAAAGTAATTAATTGGATCGGTCTCTTGAGGCCTATATATAAGGGGGGGGGGACCCTCTTGGTATTAATTTACTTCAGTAATGTAAATTACATCTTTTTGGCTCATATTCTCAGATGCTGTTTTCACATGTCTAAATGGAGTGTACAGTGCAGCAAACAGTCTGAGTGTAGCCTATGAGCTCCTGCTGTGTCATTAACCTCAGGGCCACAACTCAAATCTAAACTCTTATCCTTTCCTGTCTGCACTGAATACTACTTGAATTTTTATAGAGAGTGCCAAGTAAAATTCCACATCGTGGAGCCTTTCAAGCTAATGTATTGTAACAATCCTGCTGTATCCACACCTCTCTATTTCCTTCTTATCTGACTATCTTTCTATAGCTACTTGCACTGTGGTGGGATAATCCAGGCAGCAATCACAGCCCTGTCACATGTCCTCCCCCTGGATGCTGCTTCTGCCTTCAAAGCTATTGCGTAGCTCCTGGCCCTGCCCTGTGCCAGCATCCCAGAGAGCAAGGGAGCTCTGCTGTGTTCCCAGCAGCAGTGAGGACCTCCCAGATGGAGGGAGTGTCAGTGGGGAGGTTTGTCTCTGGGTGAAGACACTTTTGGAGGGATCACCCAGTCATTTGGTTGCTGCCCTGGGCACTCTGCTTCAGCAAGCACCAGGTTGGGCACCTCTGGTAGCAGGGACCAGCTGGCACAGCTCCACAGCCTACCTGGTAAACTAAGTCTAAGGCCACAGATATCTCACCCTACTTCAGGACAAGACTCTTGTAGCAACACTGAACTGGCAAGGAGAGGAAAAGGGAAGGTGTGATTCCTGGAGTGCAGAGGCCAAAGTTTTGACATCTGTCAGTTTGACATAAAGAAAATAGTGCTCTTTACATTCTGGCCATTCCCCTTCCGCTTTCTGTCTTCTGGTCAGCAAACACACTTGGCTTGGAACAGTCAATTCACAAACTAAACATGGTATGGAATAGGGCAAGAGCCAAGAGAGACTTTTTTCTAGCTACTAACTTGCACCTAGCACGTGCTCTAGGTTGTTTGTAATGACATTAGCACATAAATGTAAGGACTAATGTAGTTTCTAACTACAGGGAATCATTTCACTTAAATGGAAAACTTGGATTCTGGGAAAATGTTGCCTTTTATTGCTCATTAGCTGCTCTGATTTATCACAGTTCCATGTCTGCTGAGACTATTGCATGGTAAACCCTTGCCTATGATCTGCTGTTCATCAAGTTCAAAGTCCTATAAAGGGTGTGACACGCGCTACTATGTGGGACTACTGCCATGCAGAGCTTCAGCCTCTGCCAAAGAGCAACGTGCCAAAAAACCCTCAGAGGCAGTTGTAAGACTATTATCAAACAGCCACACTGTCACATACACCCTGGTCTCGGGCTGACTGAGTCCCACGTACGGTCTGTGTCTTGCATCAGTGAGAACAGAAGAGGTCAATATCGGTACCCCAAACAACTGTCGATTTACAACAGGCGACATCCATCAGATAAAATGATTAAGAGATCAGCTTTCCAAACTCTGACCCCGACTGGCCGACAAAGATGCAGAGTGCAAGCACTAGTATGACTGCATCTGTCAGGATGCATTAGCTCTGAGAAATCATTACCCACCCTAGGGAGGAAAATTAGCAAAGAAAACTGTCCTCCCTCAGTGTTAGTCTGAGCTGTGTATAAATGGGACTTTAAACACACAGGAGAAGTATCAGAGCAGGGCTTTTCCTTACTTCTGAGCAGCCATTAGTTTTCCAAATCTTTTTTTTTTGGGGGG
>JANHFX010007921.1:26491-37412 GCA_027560015.1 Chloroceryle amazona | reverse complement strand
TGCTTAAGTATCTCATTGAACCAGTGCTTCTGGATTGGGGAATAGAAAAATTTCCCTTCCTTCCTTCCTTCCTTCCTTCCTTCCTTCCTTCCTTCCTTCCTTCCTTCCTCCCTCCCTTCCTTCCTTCCTTCCTCTCTCTCTCTCTCTCTCTCTCTTTTCTTTCTTTTCAGTTTGACTGAACAAAAGTTGGAACAACCCAGCTTTGAAAAAAGGTTTGGATTGCCTGACATCCAGATACACCCCAAAATCTCATATTAAATGTTTACAGCAATCAAACAGGTTCTTACTGTCTTCCACTTACCATGAAGAGATCTGGGAAAACAGCTGTTCTGATACTAGCTAGAGGGTTCTTAAAATGAAGTCCATAATCACTATTTATGATATTATAATGTGTTTTAGATAGTTAATATACAAATATAACTTAATAATTTGAAGTACTTCAGCCACTGACCAGCTCCATGCAATGCTTTAAAATGTAGTTCTGCTTTGAAATGTGATAAATAGGAAGCAAACTGTGAGTGCTCCTTACCCTGTAGTGTGTTCAGAGTTGCCCCAGATGATTTTAGTGTCTGTAGTGTTCTGTTGTGTTTGTTACTTCTTTATTGTGTTGGAGGGGGAGTGGGCAAAGAAGGAAAGTTGTGAGCACATATGCATATTTCTTTTCTAAAAATAAACTGCATTTGTCCAGTTCTTTTTTTCAGATGATCTCACAGTACTATATCAGGACTGATCTCTTCCATACCTCTGAGATGCACCCTCATTGGCAGAAGTGAGGAGGAGGTAAATACAGGACTGTGCTTTCAGTAGCTCACCCTAGGAGCATGGCAAGGGGTTTGTCCAAGGATGCTTAGCATTAGCAGCAGACCAGAGAATAAAGCCCAGGATGTCTGTCTCTTAGTCGTTTTCTCCAACCTCGACCTTATATATTTACTGAAAATATGTTTATATTACTTCATTAGCAATTTCCACATGATAAACTTAGTTTTCCTCATTCTTTTTCTTATCCGGACACAGAGGCTGGAAAACAAATAGCAGGATTTGAATGTTCTTTTATGTGCCAATAAAAAAAATAAAAATAAAATAATAAAAAAAAGAAATACCAGGAGATTAGATCAGGAGGGGTATTGCTGTCATATAGAAGATTTAGCTTGGAAAAAATGATGCTGGTTAATGACCTTAAATGCTTGGTAGGTACTTCTGAATATTACCCACATACCTGACAGACATAAATATATACAAGCCATTTCCAAACTTAGTTGGCATCTTAATTGTTCAAGAGGCTGACACCTGTTTTGTGTCAACAACCAACATGACCACAGGGAATACAATGTGTCTGTTTGCTTTTATGTATTTATACAGCACATACCTCAGTGGTATGCAAATATTTGGTTGCATCACATTGCCTATATCTTCATTTATAGAACACATTGCTCAGAACAGCCTGAGCTCTGATAGATCATTCAGCTGAGCAAACTGTCCTGCTCACAGTGACTCATAAGAAAGAGGCCTACAGCAAGCAACCAGGTGATGGAAACACAGCAGAGGATGAGGTTATTTTTATTGTTCTGAACAGTTGGTTTCACTTACTTCTTTAGCCCACAGAGCTTCCGAAGTGCTCACTGATGTGCTATAGAGAAAACTCAAACTAGCATTCATATGGTTTAAAAACAGTTTCTTCTAAAGCAAGGTGAACTCTAAAATAGTGAAGGCCTTTAGTAAGTATAGGTACATTTAATCCTTGTCTATATTTCATCCTCTTTTAAATCATAAAACCCATCCAAAGATTCATTTTCATATGAAAACGGATGTATGTTTTTAAGACAAATGGTGAAACACTCCTTTCCACACAATAATGCCGAGAAATGGTTTGTCATAGGATATTGGTCTTTTCAGTAAAAGAAAATTAATAGCAGAAAATATTTTTTCTCACCTTAGACCAGGTTAATTCCAATTCCAGTTCCAGTTAATTTGAATTCTAGATCAAACCTAGTTCAAGGAGCATTCTGAGTTCCCCTGGTCTTCTAATCCTTGCTTCACAGTGATGAAACTTTGATGATTTAGCATCTCGCAGCTCAGCTTTCTGCTTCATTTTAGTACTTCATGATCCTTGTCCAGCTCCCAGATCAGGGATGCTCATAAATTTATTAACAGATCTTACATTCACTGGGGAAGATCATCATTAATATAAAGTTAAAACTGTCCACAGGCATTTCATACCCTTCAAGAATGTTTCGGGTCTAAGGCCCATACCTGAAAAAATGGGAAATAAGGGATTAAAGGACAAAGGACGTATGTGTGAAACCTTTGACTTCCCTGTCAGTAGCACTGGAATTATGTGCAAACTATGGGATGTGTGATTAGCCAGCAGTATTACTCACAGCAGTTCAACAGAGTTGTGAGTCATGTAAAAAGGTGATCTGGACGCACCAATCCCACCTGTAAATGGCAGAGGACAGGATCAAAGGAGGGCTTTCTGTATCTTCAAGAGCTCCTACACATCTCATTTAAGCACTGCATTGAAGGGGTCCTGTAAGTAAGGATGTCAACTGCTGGCCTTTAGCTGTCCGTGTATGACAAGTTTAATGGTAGGTGAGTGTAGAGTTAGATTGTGTCAAGTGCGTAAAGGCAAAAAAAGAAGCAAAGGACTTACCGAATATGAGAAATCTGGTGTTCTGAGGCTGAGGTGCGCCAGGAATTTGGCTGCAGGGCAGGTGTAGTCAACCCCCTGCACAGTTCAAAGACACCCTCCGGTATGGGAGCTATTCCCGGAGCTTCTTGTTGTCAGAACATGTAGTGTTCATAAACTTGATTATTTTTCTGATTTGTTACTTTCTGAAAAGGCATGGGACCTCATCAGATAATATTAGCTATACTTCGGAAAAATAATTTTTAATTTTATTTTCCTATCCTTATTTCTTTTCTCTAAGCAGAGAGAGAAACGCTATTGACAAAGGTTCTACATCCTTTAGGTAGACATAGCTATCACAGTTTTACAGTAGAGACACTATGGCAACAATTTAAAATAAGGGAAGCTCTGTGATCTCCAAGTGATTCTTCTGTTGTTTATAGGAGTGAGGGCTGAAATATTTGGGGTTGCTGACATTGATTCCCTTAAAGAGACAGTGATATGCACTAGCTGGGATAGCTATTGTAACACTTGAAAACTTTGAGCTACATCCTGTTGCAGGCAACAGCCCATGCAAGTGCACCTACCTCTAGTTCAAATAGAATTACACCAGTTGTTGTGGGCCTTCCAGATCTTCTGTGGATGTCTAGGTTTCGGGGCTCCTGTCAGGGACAGGCAGAACTAATCAGGATTTCCATCTGGGTATGTATCAAACAACCCTGGACTGTCCACCAGTAACTTAGATGAAGAATCTGAGATGAATTCTGAACATCTTTAAAACAGTCTAACCCATGATATTCCCATACACCTAATCCTGCTCTTCTCTCTCTTCATGTACTTCTTTTGTACCCATGATATTTTGGTCTTCCAATTTCTTCCTATTAACGTGCTAATAACATACTTCATTCCCTTCGTCCCAACTATGCTTATATCCTCTTTTTCAAGTGCTTTAAAACCATAGACTTTTCCTATTTGATCCTATCTCTCTCTACTGGCTAGAGAGAGACTGTATGTGAAATGGATTGTACAGTGTAGCACACTGCTTTTGGGTGTGTTCCAGCCTCCATAGCAATAGGAATTTTCTCTTGGGCACCCAGCAAGCTGCTGCTGCTCTGCTACTACTGTAATGTTACTGTGCTTTCCAATAATAATAAGTATGAACACCTTATTCTTCCAGGACCTCAGTGCTAAATGTTCCAATTTTATGGCTGCAGAAAGAGAAAATATTTTTAAGACTGATCTGGAGAAATAAGATGAATACTGCATAGAAAATGATGCTGCAAAAGAGTTTAACTGAAATAGGCCACTAGAAATTATAGGATAGAATTGTTCTTACATAAAGGATAGGTAAATAATATCTGAGGATCAGTTTAAGTTCAAAATGAGAGGTGATGCAGGGCCTTATTAGTTCAAGCAGTTAATTTTTCAGAACTAGTGACCTTTACACAGATGAATCTTGAAACGGAATACGTGACTCTGTCAAAGTTGATTAGAGTTGGTTAATTATCTTCTAGTATATTTGTGGACTATGATAAGTATGTGAATTTAAGACACCTCTATAAAATGGATGACTGCTATTAAAGAAAAGTTTGGTGGTTTCCTCAAAATGAAAAACAAAGTCAGGCTGGTAGTCTACATACTGTGAATTAAGTCTCTGGTGAGAAGTCTCTGCCCATCACACCCTTCTGTTTTCTTTTCCACCATGAAACACTTCACCTCTCTGCTAGAACTGTTTTCTCTCCTTGCAGACCTCTCCCAGCACCTTGTTTCTGTAACATTATCTGCCAAAGTTAAGCTTTTAAAGTGGTAAAAAAGTACTTCTATTTTCACTTTCTCTAACTGTCCAGCTAAAAAATATTGCCTTTGTCCTACCTTACTTCTCCCTCCATTTATTTTGTTGTTTTCACTGGTTGTATGATGTCTGACCTTTAAGCATATATCCTGGCCACACCCGATCTCTTCTGAGAAACATCAATACATCTACTGAATGATTAGTGTTATTTCTAATAATGAACAAACCATAAAATTGCTCTTGCTTGATTTCAAGAGACTTGGAAACATGCCTGATAAGGGTGGAAAAGAAAATAAGCACTCATACAGATCCTAATGTTCTGCTGATCAGCATTTTGACATTGCCTGTGAAATGGCTATCCCTGGCAAACCCTGGAGCTCTCTGCTCTAGAGACACCTAACATAGAGAAACCTGAGGGTGATGTGGGTCAGAACTGTGGTTTCTATATGAAGACATGTAGGATTACTGGGACCTGAATACTAGCAGATGGTCATGACAATCAGAAAGGAAAGGCTCAGGCAGGCACAGCTCAAGTGTGGGGATTTTCATTCCCTGTAAGGCTCAAAGAATTTACTCATGATTTTGCTTGATTTTTTTTGAATTGTGTCCCAAGAAGCAGATAAACTTCTGCAACATGACAATGCCCGGACAAATTAAAAAGCCTCATTCCATGTGGAGTTTGTTCACAGTAATTTCTCCTCATGGATGAGACTAGTTCTTGACTTGTACTAGTTAATTTGGCTTACAAGCATTCAGACTGTCACTTTTGCCTTTGACCTTTGCTCCCATCCTGTCTCCACACTTCAGTATATTCTCATAGCACTCATGCAGGACACAGCGGTACTCTTTTTTCTTTTGCAGAAGAGGAACTGAGGTATTGAGACATCATTTGCACATAGCTTTACTGTACAAGAAGCAATAACATGAACCAAGGTTTTCTAAGTCCCTGACTGCTAGTCCAGCCACTTCCTTCACAGCAACTTCCTGCTTCCCTGGATGGTTAAGTGCTGTATCTTCTCTGCATATTGAAGTCCTTCCTAGATGGCTTATATTTGTGGGCACCTGAAATATGGTGCCTAGTTACTGAGGAATCTCAGAACACCCTCTCTGAAAAGGTTGAGAGGGCTGTGATACTCAGTACCTAAATTGTGTGTGCCCAGCTCCAGGAATAGAACCCTTGGCTCTCAGTGAGGTGACCCACACAACAAGCAAGCAGGGTCAGGTGTTTAAAGCTGGGGTTGACAACTGGCATCGCAGTCTTCAGAGCACTGAATCTGCAGGCAGCAGGAAATGCTGAAGAAAGGGATGTCTGAAGTTCTCTCTCTTGCTTCCAGTTAGTTTAACTCAGTTACAGAGTTAGGCACTTTTGTGAAGCAAAACCTGAAACCAGCTCTTGAGCTTTGACATCTGTCATGCACTCAAACACAGACAAATGAGATGGAAGATCAGCCATTCCAGTGGCTCCTTTTTGCACAGTCCCTTTCTGGCCCTCCTCAACCTCAGGGGCATTGAACCCAGGGCTCTCTGGACAGCCAGTCACCAGGCATTGGCTATTACTGGTGGACACCTTCTAGTCTTCTTTTGAGGATAACGGGCCATGATGACAAAACTCATATGTATAGTGGTTTAACCTCAACTAGCAACCAAGCATCACGCAGCCACTTGCTCACTTTTCTCACCTCCCAGTGGGATGGGAAGGAGAATCAGAAAAATAAAGTAAAACTCATGGGTTGAGATAAGAACAGTTTAATAGCTAAAATAAAATAAATATTTTTTCATTATTATTATAATGAAAAGGAATATAACAAAAAGACAAAGAAATAAAACCCAAGAAAGACAAATGATGCACAATGCAATTGCTCACCACCTGCTGACTGATGCTTAAGCAGCAATCTGCCCCTCCTGACCAACTCCCCAAGTTTACCTATTGAGAATGACATCCCATGGTATGGAATATCCCTTTGGCTAGTTCAGGTCAGCTGTCCCATCTATGCTCTCTCCCATCTTCTTGTGCACTTGCTCCCTGGCAGAGGATGGGAAACTGAAAAACCCTTAACTTAGGATAAGCACTATTTAGCAGCAACTAAAACCTCAGTCTGTTATCAACGTTACTCTCACACTAAACCCAAAACACAGCACTGTACTGGATACTAAGAAGGAAATTAAATCTACATCAGCTGAAACCAGGACAATGTGTCAATGAGCAACAAGGCAAAAGGAACTCACAGTACACTACCACAGCATCTGAGGACTCAGGAAGAAGATATCAGAGTACAACTCAGCTTCTCAGTCCAAGCTATGTGTCCCTAGTCAGTTTAGATGATATTTGTATTATTGGCCTCAAGTAGCTGGGAAAATAAATTGCTCTTAATGTGGTTAAATGTTGTTATGGATTGTACCATCAGTTCCTGTAATTCAGAAACTGTAATTTAGTGAGAGTTAGGAGATCTGAGGTTTTGTTTGTTTTGTTTTGGTTTTTTTGAGTTTATAATATTTTTGTGTTGAATTTATAATATTTTTGTACATTATAAGAAGCCAAATAACATTTACAAAACACTCTGAGATTCTCACACACATCAAACATGTATAGATGCATATGACAATGCACTTAGATAACGTTCAATCTTCTGAAATTTCAGAAAATATCTGTGATATAGGTGCTACTTTAAGAAACAGAAGTTCACAATACAATGTCAGTCTCTATTTCTGAATCTGTTTCAGGAAGATCTGGAGCAACTATGACTCCAGACAAATGTTTTGATTATGGAAATGGCTTGACCTCATCTCTATGAGGAGACAAAGAGTCATAGACAGTGCCACCACTTAAGCCATAGTAATGTATCAACAACATAATTAATGATTAATGTACTGTTTATATTGTGGTAATGTTTACAAACCACAGTCATACAGCAAGACCCAATTCTGATGTGCAAACACACAGGAACATGATTTCTGCCCCAAAGAACTTAAAATCTTAATCAGGAAATAAAAGCAATTTTCAGGGCCTGGAAGAGGAAAAAATGTCAAATAAAAGACAATAAGAGATTATGCAAAGCAACACATCTACACTGCAATGAGAAACTCATGGTTTCTCTGCAAAGAAATGTTACTCTCATATAACTTGAAGAGATTTTAAACAATGTAAAATGTTATCAAGATACTCCTATTTCAGAATATTAATGGCTAATTTAAGTCTAGGTAGAGATTTGCCTAAATGCTTGTCTACAAAGTATATCTTTTTCTCATTATCTTCATGTAATTAGCTAATGAAAAACTTGGTACAAGTTCCTCATGTGGGCACCCAGAGGCAGCACAGAGGTAGGCAATTATACAGTTGATGCAGGGAAGTAAATTTTTATTATGTACACCCAGTTATGCTCTGGAGGTTTCCTGACAACACCATATAGGCACCTAACTCAAGTATCTATGTTTTAGGAGTTCCATACTTTCATGTCTTTCAAGGTGTGTCCTCTCTTTCTGCCCTGAGATTGTGTCCATATGCACAGTAGCCCAGTTACTACAGTAGTACAGCTCTTCCTGGACTGTCCAACAAGAAGAAAACCCAAAGATACTTCTACCAGTTTTGTACAGACCAGATCTACAGAGTCTGTTACTTAGTCCTGTGACCCTTATTGTATTGGATGCTCATGCACTTAATGATATATTTCTTTTGTGAACTTCCATAAAGAAGAAAGGTAGCCCTCTCTAAAATAGAATATATACTGCCCATGCATCCTATTTTATCTCTCATGCACTTTTCTTCTAAAGCATCTTTTCAGTTTACAATGTTTAGCTATTCAAAGTGCCCAAAGCTAAACTCAGGGCGGAAAAAAAGTATACATCAAAGTAACTGTCTGAATGGGGATTAGGTCCCTTTTGGGGGTGAGGAATAAAATAAACCTTCATTATTGTTTTCTTCCTACTGAAAAAGGCAATCAAGAGCCAAGGGAATAGCTGGAGTAGAAGTCTTGGAACTACTGCAGCAAGTTTTTTTGGCACTCATCTGTGAAAGCTGTGATGGCACTGTCCATATCAGTTTTCCCATGCTGATGTAGATTCTCTCCTTAAGTTAAATTAGTATGACTTTTTCAGTCCATCTTTAGGCTGTCACATAAAAACATTACTATGGTGGATGAAACAAGGAAAATATCATAGTGCATAGGATGTACACAGATCCTTTCAAACAGGCACAAAATGATGTGGCCTCAACTCAGTCTCAAATGAATATTACAAATTCAGATGTATCAAGAGGATGGAAAGACCAGAGCACTGGCAGCTGTTCAGACAGGATATCACATCAGAACAAGGGGCAGCTCCAGGAGAGCAGTAATAGCCCTGATGCTGGCATGCCACTAAATGCTTCAGATTTCTTGTAGGTAAACAGTATGTACCCACGATGTACCCATCTGAGTGCAGAAGAGTGAAGGACAAGTGAAACATATGCTGTGAATTGAACACTCTGGATTAAGTTTTCCCTCAGGTGTCTTCAGTAAAGAGCATTGGATTTAGTGTAGTTATCCTGGTATGGTATCTGTGGCACATGGCAGAGAGCTGTGAAAGGAACTGGAGCTGTTGTTGCTCGGGGCTGCTGACGGAGGGCATTCAGCTGATTTGTGGCATGCTGCTTCATCTCAGGTCAAGGCCCAGCTCCCAGGGATGTTATTTACAAATATCGTTGTTCACAAGCAATCTCTGATACACTCTAGACAGGGCTATTAAAATCCAGACTGTTCCAAAAGATTGTAGTAAGCCTTGTCAAGTGGCAGGGCTTATCAGCCTGTATGCCATACACTTATACTGCTTCTGGACCTCAGCAATTTTTTTTGGCATTTATTCTCCACACAGAGC
The DNA here is from genome assembly GCA_027560015.1 of Chloroceryle amazona. NCBI lineage: Eukaryota > Metazoa > Chordata > Aves > Coraciiformes > Cerylidae > Chloroceryle > Chloroceryle amazona. The sequence goes on along the minus strand of JANHFX010007921.1, from coordinate 28,146 downwards.
CATATGGAGATGCTAAATTAGGAATCTCTGCACTGCTTTCCATTATCTAGTGACACATGCCTTAGGATAAATGAAATTGAAAGATGTCTTGCAGAACCAGAACTGCAAGACATGGTCATTCTCATAAGACAAGTGTATTTACAGATATCTGTTGGAGAATATCTTTGCTCAGTATTACTTTATATTTTAGTTAGAAGAAACCCAATCTTTATGAAGTGGATTTCACTGAGAAATGCAAAAACACAGCGTGGAAAATCTGGAGGTATTCTGCACAGTTCCGGATTTGCATAAAGACTGATTACAGCTGTAGCTCCTAATTGCATGTTACAAATGGATATTTCTGACCAGTACTGTCTATACTGCTAAAGTCCCTGAGAAGCCCCACGACCTTGACTTGCAAGATAGAAACAATATATTTTGTCACTACCACTCTCCACTTGTTGATTTTCAAGGGCTAGGGATCCTTAGCCAGCACATTGAATGCATGAGTGGCCTCCCATAAAAAGAACTCAAACATCAAACTTCAAACCCTCTGTATGAGGTAAGAAAATACCTTTGCTATATTCATAATTCAGGATCATGATTAGCTAACACAGTTAACTAACAGGATTATAAATTTCTACTTGCCCCTTTGGACATTAGGAATGGTGAGGCTGGAATTACATTAACTAATTAGGCACCCTCATTGCCCTGCTGCACCGAATGTCCTGTCCTGGAGTTCATCTTCCAAAGTATACTTAGATTTTTCTTTGGCTTTTAAAGGCAACTGCACTTCAGACTGTTAGCATGGAAGGAAAATGGCTGCATTGTAACAGGGTTAAAATCAGGCATGTATATAACATCATTAATGTCTGGAAATATTTCTGTTATGACTATGAACCTTAAACATACTACTAGGGGAGATACTTCAGGATTTAAAATCAAAACCACCTGAAAGTACTGATTAATAAGAACAAGATGAATAGTAACTATTTAGGAAATATTTTCCTCAAAGCCCAATGAGACCTGTTAGAATAAAAAGTGATTAGGAAAGATGGTAAACGTAATTCTGAGCTTTAGTACTCCATAAAGCCATGCATCCAAAGAAAGATCCGTGCTTATTTTTCCCTGTCACTTACTTTTGCCCAGGAATTGCATTGTTACTGTGTATGGTGCTCTGCAAGGCAAAAAAAAAAAGATGCTTCTGTCACTTCCCTAGGTTAAACAAGCTAATGTTGACCTCACTTCCTGACCTCACTGTCCCAAAGATGGGCTATTTTTGCTGCCTGAGCTCTGCTACATGCATAGGTGCTCTCTGTAGAGAGCCATTTCTGCAGAAGGACTGACCATAGCAAACAGTAACTGAGGCATCCTTGGCTTTGTGTAAACTAAAGGCAATGAAATGGACTTGGTGTTACTCCAGGTTTTGTCTCATTTTAGGTTTGCTTGAGAGCTGGTGACAGTGTGAATAGGGGTAAAGTAGGGATCAGTGGCAGGTTAGGAAAATGAAAAGACTGGAAAAACAACTCTTCTTTTCACAGTTTAGGGTCAGGGCAGCCCTTTAGACCAGTAACAGACACTCTCTGTTACCACCCCTCTCTCCCCAAAGGGGAAGAGAAAGGGAATAAGGGAGAGAGACTTAGCAATTAGAAAAGGAAACTAGAACAGCTTTAATG
>JANHFX010007921.1:0-17809 GCA_027560015.1 Chloroceryle amazona | reverse complement strand
GGAATGTGGCTTCTGCAGTGGATCCATCTGGAAATTACCAGCCACCCCCCACACCCCTCCCACCCCCAGACAGATTGCTTCTCAGTATCTCCTCACGGCTTCTCTTCAGTGATAAACACTGCTTTTTCCCTTTTCTTTCTTTCTTTCCTTTTATTTTTTTTTTTTATTTTTTTTTAAATTTACATCAGCTCTCCAAAAATAAAAGGAAAGGTAAAGAATAGCTTCAGCCACAAGAACAGTTGTAGGGGGACAGGGGAGAGATGCTGGCCATGGGGTAGAGCCTTAGTACAGTAAGACTTTGTGATCTTAAGGACACCTGGGAGCTGTCTACCATGTAAACTCATTCATGCTGGCACACATGCTAGGTGAATGAGACTGGGGATAAAGGCTGTACAATGTGCTCAAGAAACACAGAAAAAAAAATTAATTATTATTTTCGAGACCTGACTTTTCCATTTTGAACTGTAGAAAAACATCAGTTCTGTCCTTTTCACATAGTTTCACATGCAGGTTAGCCTTTGTTTTCAGTGTACCTTCCTCTTGGTCATTTTACTCTATGACAGCCCTTTCGCTTGACAGGGAAGTAGCAAGATGCAGAAAGAGGATCCTATGTAGATATTTAGATATTTTTCTATTCAAATAATTTTCCCTCCTGTGGGAAAGTACTCGTCTTTCAGAAAGCTAGGATTAATGCTTAAATTGTTGTTACTCACATTACAAGGTGAGGTCTTTAACTTTATCCAGAATATATGACAATGATGTACTTCCATGTCTCAGATTTTGAACTGATACTACAATGTCCAAAGGAGGTAAAGATGAAAGTATTAGATCTCCTTGGTTAAATAAAATTAATGAAATTTAAGTATAAGGAAGGGAAGGAAAATTAAGTTCATGAAGCTGTCTTAAGCCATGCTAACATTTTGCTTTCTTAGTGTATTGACACTGCTAGAAGCTATATCCCCATTCCTAAATTTTGCTGAGTCTCCATATTACAGGAGAGTCTAGCAGCTGACTTTTCAGCCTGTGTGTTTGCATATCTCTCATTGACTTCAGTTTCACTTTGAATGCCATCCTTCCCTCTTCCATGCCCTGTTCTTTCCCCTTAACAAGAAATGCAAATACCAGGTAACAGTTTAAGAACTTGTGATCACCACTGGCTTTCATGGTTGGAGATTGTTATTAAATGAGACATGAGAAATCCCCAGGCATGGAAATTTGTAACTAGCTTGGGGTTCAGGGGTCTCCACAGATCTTATGCCTGGAGATCTGAGATTGCTCAAATGTTGAAGTTCCTGTCATTTCTGACTGTGAAGGTGATCTCAGATTGGTCACTGCTCCTAACCTGCAGCCAAACAAGTTTAAACAACCCTAGCCAGAAGTGTGAGTTCTCTCTTTGATCTCTCTGAACTGTTAATTGTTTGTCCTCAATTAAATATTTACTTTGGACACATTTTCTAATCTAGGGCTTTATGCCACAAAACACAGGTGCAGACTCTTGCCATTTTAAGACCTCCAATATTATTTTCAAGATAAGCTTAAGTTTTAGTGTCCTGAAAAAAAACAAAAAAACAAAAAAACAGGGCTCTTAGATGTGCAAGTAATCTCTAGAAGGAGTCTTAGGCTTCTAAATCACTGAAGTACATTTGAAGATTGAACCTCTTTACAGAAAATAAAACTATAATGATTAGACAGAATACACCCTGACACATATGAAGTTATGAGTGTTTAAGGATTTAGTTTAAGTCAGTAGACAATTAACTGAAGCTAAATCAACACAGAGAATGCTATGTCCACTCAGATTACATCACTTTGACATCAGATTCTACACAAATATAAGACTTACTTGCCTAACAACTTTATAGCTATGCAACTGTAACTTTACTCAAGGAACTGCTCTGAGAAATGAAAATGCCTCTTTCAGTGACACAAGTCCCATGATTATCATTGCTATAATGTCACACTGCACCCTAAATTAAAAAACTTTTTGGTATCACATACATTTAGAATGAGAATACTGATGTGGTACAACTTGGTCATCCACCACTTCTGGGAGTCCTGAACTTCTTTGCAGCAGAGAGAGACCTCTGTTTTATGTAGACTCCCACATTCCCAGCAATGGCACTTAGAGACAGTCCTTGAGACTAGCTGGCTATCAGTACTTACAGTGCTTGACCTGGAAGACAAAAAGCAAGGAAAATTTTAGACCACTAGTTTTGAAACAACACATATGGCAAGGCAGGTCTGAAAGCAGAGGATGTGGGGGCCTTGGAGGCTAACTGTGAGCCACCAAGTCAGCTTTGTGGCCCTGACACAGAGCTATGGGCCTGGGAGCTCAAGTTCTTGGTTACTTTCCAGATTTATTGGCTGGACTCTGAGCAAGCTACTTGTCACCGGTGGATCCAGCCTGCATTTCACCAGAAGTGCACAGAAAATATTTTTGTGAAACTTTTGGGGGTTTATGAGTATATATTTTCTCATAAACCCCCTTTGCATTGCAAATTTCTCACTACTCTCAACAGTTAAATTTTCACAATCACCTTCTGTCATATTTTCACAGTTTGTCCCAACATAGTCAATGAATTGGACTCTCCTAGTGCTTGGACATTGCAAGGAAGAAGGAGAGTAAAAACTTAAAGGTAACCTTCACAAAGATTCTAATCTTCCTCTGCCTTTGAGGTCTGAGTAGATAAAATTATCTTATTTGTGTTAATGACACTCTCTGCTTCAGTATTACGTCACCTTCCGAAGATTTTATTGTTAATCCATATATATTTCTCTCTTCATAATTCTTGTTAATTTTTCTGTCTTCATACCATTGCCTTGCCAGAAGAAGTATTCATTTTTTTCTGAATTCTGCCCATCTAACATATAGTGAGGGATATTATAATAAGAACATAATATATCATTAATACAATAAACATTTTAAAACAGTGACTATTTTATATGTACGGTATCTTTTAACATTTTTTCCTGATTAAAGATAAGTATAACAATCATTGTGCTGAATTATCAGTAGTTCTTGAGCTTGAGAATGTTTAATCTAAAAGGAGAATTTATAAAAGCATTTAGGTATTCATTTAATTTACTCACTGGATTCTGATTCAGAACAACTCTTAAGCACTTAACTAAATTCCTATGCAGCAAAGCATTTAATCTTAGATTAACTCAAGCTTTTAAATACATTGCTTTTCAAGAAAACACTTAAACTAAATATATCCACAATCAAACTGAATTAAAATTCAGTATTGACCAGGATAGACAATAGTTAAACTTACCTGGGACATGCTTTCACCCAGAAGTTGTACTACTCAAACTGTATTTTGAAGTGCAGATGAAGATATATTGACAATGAAGTGTTATATCAGAGTAGTTCACTACCATATAAAAAGCAGAACATTATATCTGCTTTTGTCAGCTGCATTTTTCTATTGGTTTCTGCTATGTAGATGTTCTGGTAAAAGTCACACCTTGGATTAAATAGTCCATACTGGAAATGACAGAGAAACAAATAACCTCATCTGTCAAATACATAATGAGGTTGTGAAGATAGAGCTGGATGGAAAAATACTTGCTGTGCCTGAAAAAATGTTCTTACTTCGTAGTTAACCAAAGGGTTCCCAAAATGCTTAGGCTTTTCACAAATGCAGTATATGCACTGTAACAAAATAAAATAAATATAATTGTAAAGACTGAAGCAGGGGTCTATAAGAAGAAACAGATTTATATCTTTATCTGCATTGTCAATGCCTTTTATGCTCTAGTTTTTGTTTCTATTTACATATTGCATATGGCACAAACATTAGACAGGAACTGAAGAAATAAAACACAGGCACACCAGTAGGAAGCAGTGTTATAACACTGCAACCTCACATGATAAAGCTATGTTCCAGAAGTATGTAAAAACAAGAGGAGATGGAAGCAGCCAAAAACCAGCTAAGGACAGAAAGTACTCATAGCAGCATGTCATCTCCAATTATCAGTGGACAGGATTAATATTATTTTGGACACTTTCTTTTTTAGAGTTGAAATTTTCAAGTGAAGTAGCATACCTGGACCTTAAAGTGATTTTCAATAAGAAAAAAATAGTTTTCCTAGTTCCTGTGAGGTTCTGGAACTGAGAGAAATTGCCAATGCTGTTTTTTAATACTGGTTTACCTATAGGATTCTCTGGGGATCTTGGATGTTTTATAGTGAGCTTTTCATTTTTGTTTGAAGTACTGGCATCAGTCTCTGATTAAATACTGTGAGACAATAGGAAGGAAGAAAACAAAATCCTTAACAAAAACTTTTTTTGCCTTCAAACTCTTTATAGACAATTAGAATTAGAAGTTTGGAAACTAGAAAAAGAGTTTTGAGCAGCCAGAAAAAGAGTCCCCATCACCTCAGTTAATCAGCATTCATTTTTCTAGTTGACTAATGTCCTATACTAGTGTTTGCTCACTGGTAGAATACTTTTTCTAAACTGTTATAATTCTTAAATTTCTATTAATATTTTTTTATCTAAAAAAAAAAAAAACGAATGAGGTAGAGAATCCATGATTTCAGAAGTATCATTTTGCTCTTTTTTATAAAAGGAAAAAGAACTGATATTGTTTTGTATATTATAACTGAAGAAGAGTATTTTAGGTGGTTTTTTTGTTTGTTTCCCAAAATTTGTTGAGAATCTTTGAGATTAAGATTTTAAAGGCCATGTGGTAGTAGAATTTGAGGTAAACAGATTTCATTTAATCCAAAACTAGGTCAGTATGAGGGAGATGTCCATGGACAATTAATCAAGTGATTTGTTTAATTCCTAAAGTATTACATTGATTAATGTTCTTTACCTGAAAAGGAATATTCAAATATATAAACCTATAAGCCTATAGTATAAATTTATGCCTACAGGCATACAGGCAAAGCTACATTCATGCCTCCTGGTAGTAGCCCTGTAGCTCTTAAGAGGAATTTGAAAAGCCTATATATTCTATTACCACTACTCAAACTTTAATCTGATCACTAAACACGAAATGTACGATGATTTTAAAAATGAACTTTCTTGGAATTTTTAGCCACATAGAAACTGAAATTCATATTGGGAAACTGTTTTGTAAACGTGTGAGTAAGAGGTGTTATTTTTTTTACATATTAATATCAGGAAGATTTTTCTCTTTCCATGAGAAATTGATGAGAGTTGAATTCTCTAAGGCTAGGTGAAGTATTGATCATTGTTATCATCCAGCTTTATTCTGGACTGATCATGCAAAATACTTTCATTTTTTGTTACGCTACAGAAACTGATAATACTGACAGAGAGTTGTCAGACTCAAGTTTAAGCCACCTTATTTTCCTACATTTATCTGAGAAGTTCATAACTATGTGTTTGTTTGTTCTCTTAAAAAGAAAAGGAAAAAAAATTAAACAGATCGGTGCCAAAAACCCAGCTCTCATGCAACCCTTTGCTAACAACTTGGTGCCAATAAGTGGCCAGTGGGACTGGTGACACACTTCCTTTCTGAGCACTGACAATACAGAATTTGAATAGTGTATTGCATAACATGAAGATTTGCATTCCAAAAAATAGAGTAAGAGTTGCAACGATGAGCGAACTGAAATCCAAACACTTAAGAGCATGAAATCAGCTATTCTCATAGGTCACTACAGTTTGAAAAAAATGCCAGTTTTGCTGTCCCACTCACTTTCCCAAAACGTGACAAGCAAAAACTATCTTGTGCAGAGCTTCACTGTCCCATTCTCAGTTGACTACTCATCATTACAGCTCCAGAAGTGAACACAGACAGGTATGTTCTGTGCCTATCTATCCATCTATCTAAAAACATGTAGGGTTATAATTTAATGTGATAAAATCCCATTATGGGAAATGAATGCTATATAACAGTCTTCAGATTCACATCTTAACTATCCCTAATAGACATATGAATTTATCTGTGAATGTGAAATTCATTTATACATGCAAATCATGTAACTGATGGAACAGTTACCAGACTTGTGTGCTTAGGTGAGGAATTATTTTAACATCTATTTCAAATTGTGTGGAGGCAGTGTAGGCATTCTGCTGAATTTATGACTAATATCCCTCAGGGGAGACCTATGAAAGGGAGAAAATAATCTGTCATTAACATACTTAACGTGATTAGTTTGAGCCTAAACTTTTTGAGCAGCCTTTGAACCTGAGATGAGATGGTTCCAGGAACCTTCACAAAGACAAGCACCTCTGAGTGCAGGTTCAGGATGGCATCTCTTCCTTATTAAAGGAAAATATTGTACAAATAAAAAGATATTATGCTGGATCTGGAAAATACTAAGTATGTAGCAAGTGTGTCTTTAGATACTTAAATACTGCATGCACTACTTTCAGACAGTATTCTGTATTTAAGATGCAACCCTGACTCAGGAGGCTACCTATGGCAGGGTTTGTTTTTCAGTTCCACTGCTTTTTTTATATTTCTGCTCACTGCTATCATGTCTATTTGTTCCTCTTGCTTTACACATCCATTGTCTGGATGCTTCTTCTAAGAGATGGTAGACAGTCCATCTCCATACCAAGAAGGGACAAATAGTTCGGGTTTTTTTGTTGCTTTGTGTATTAAAAAAAAAACCAAACAACCAACCAAACAAAAAACAACAAACCAAACCCAACCAACTAACCAACCAACCAAAACAACAAACAAACACAGTGTTTCTCCTCATATGATGGACCTTGAGATGGGAATGTACCTTCAGAAGTGACCAGTGCCCTTCAAATTCTTGCCTAAAGGAATCCCACAGGAAACCTTGAAGCTCTTACAAGAAGCTGGACTGTCTGTTATTTATCAGATTTACAAGGACATTAGTCTTTGACTATCAAGCCCTCTACTGTACTCTCCCCTTCTCCTTGCTTTTAACAGTAGAGGTAAACACTGACTTAAGTTTGCTTCATGCTATCAATCTGTAGTACAAACAGGTTGACTATAAATGCTGGCAAGATCTTAGCACAGTTTTAGCCCTGAAGCCCTGACATCAGCGCCTGGTTATGTCAAGTTACAGTTCTCTAGCAACTGACAACAAATATTTGGACCCAGCCATTACTGGGTGGGGAAACTGTAAGAGCATCTTCCTCACAGTAACCAGTGGGCTGCTATAATTTTCTTGATTTATTATTCAGAGCCTTTAATGGGTGCAGATCTCTCAACATGTTAGTTACAAAGTTCTTGTTTATAATTTTTCTTCCATATGAAAAGACCATATATTTTCTATATGGCTAGTTCTTGTGACAAGACAGAAACTGAAGTAACCTCTCTTGAGTAACAACCCAGAGGCTTATTACAAACCCATCTTTTAAAGCATATTTCAGTTGTGTCATTGTACTTACATGCATGTAAGGCACTCCACAAACATCCAATGCCTGGGAAAGTTAAAAGGGATGGCTTGACAAATACAACCTATTCTAGTATCTAAGGAGCAACTGAGTTCAGGAACTCTTCCAAAATATGATAATATAGTTTGGGCTTCTCTGAAAGGAGATGTTATTATCCCTCCTGGTAAGTGAACTCAAAAAGAAGGCAAATAAATAATGTCAAAAATAATATTATGTAGAGCCATGACAATGCATAACCTGACATCATGTTGTCAGGTAAATTAGTGAAAATGATGGTGGCAGAGAACATTACCCAGCAGGAACAGGAGGCAAAACTCTCATGTTCCAGTCCCAGTTGATTCCCTGGCCATGTTCTTGCAGTCCTTTTCTAACCTTCCTTTGCTTGAGTGCTTTTGTTCTACTGTTCTTTTTTCTTTTCTTTTTTCCATTTTTTTTTTGACCTAGGGTGATTCACACAACCATATCTGAGCTGCCTATAAAAACACATTCCCACAACTGAAGGCTGTAGCTAGTGGTAAATAATGTTAATAAATTAACTTGGAATCATTAGATAAAAGGTAAAAACCCACCATATTTGTTATTACATTAATTCAAAGAGTTTCTGATTGTATATTTTTGAGCCACATCCTGCTCTGCAACTCAGAGCAGAGTGAAAGCTTTTTCAGCCCACGATCATTTTGTACTACTTCTGACTTGCTGAAATATGTACTGTCCACAGCTGAAGAGTTCCTGACGAATCCAGCTTGTTTTAACCTAAGAGTGCTTGAGTTTTGAATGTGGTTATCTGTTCAAATGTGCAGACCTTCATAGTTACAGTTCACTGTTTTAAACAGTGTATCTGCACATGTACATGTCCCCAGCTTTCTTAAGCATATTATTTAAAGCATATTAAACAATGAAATTATTACAACCACTGCACTTACAACTCATTTTTCTACATTTTTACCTTGAATGATATCTTGCACACACTATTCTATAATAAACCATGACAACTAAGGTTAAGTGAGTTGACAACAGAGATGACTCTGTTCCAAAACTCCAGTTCTGAATGTATCTGAGCTTCAGCAAGTTCACAGTGAAGTGCAGGGCAATGAAACTCAGCCCTTTCTCAAGCCCTTTTTTTCTTGACTTCATGAGTTCCTTTCATTTTCTGTGATACAAATTAGTCCTCGGGAGGGGCATTTGCATTTGTTTCTCTGAAACAAAGTGAAGCTGGTGCTAGTAGGAGCATCCTGATGGCACAGGAAAGAAACCTGATGGTTCAGAAATGGAGCTCGTGGTTCCTCTTTTTCTTGCTGGTTGAAGGGGCACTGTTTATCTCACTGCTTCTCCTTTCTTCAGATGGCGCCATGAGACTTTCTCTCTTCATCCACACTTCTTCAACTGCTAACACCCTTCTGAGAGCACAGAGGGCTGCACTTTTCTGTGTTTGAATAGAAGTGCTTTTCAGTGCTTTGGCTCTGAAACACAGGAACCCAAAGAACCCATGTATTCTCTGACATCCTTGCTGTAATTTAGAAAAAAAATCTTTAATGTACACTAATCCCTTGACAATTTCAGTGTTTTTCTAGGAAAAAGGAACAATATTTGCTTTGTGAGGAATCTACAAGGAACACAGTAGCTTGTATGGTACAAGATCATCATGAAAAGAGCCTCTCTAGCCTAGCACAAACAAACTAATCTTTCAGCAATAAGATACCAAGACACAGCATTTTCAGGAGATTAGAGTAGGCCTTGGGCTGAACTGGTAAAAAGAAACTGAAGGCTGACAGGTTACAGCCCTGCTGCCATTAGGCAACCCAAAAAACATCTAAGAAATATGTTGTTCACTATAAGAAATTTCTTTTTTTAAAAGGAAAAGTCAACATTGGTCGCTATATCTTCAGTTGTGATGGCAGTGACATGATCCATTTGTAAAGCCCTGATGAGCCTGAGTCATTCTGAGTGACATTCGCTCTGCTGCTGCTGCTCTTTTGCTGCACCCATCTCTCTCCCAGTAGCACCCCACAGGGTTGGAGCTATTGCCAGCACTGTGGCTGCAGAGAGGAAGCACTCAAGCCTGGAGCTGAAGCAGGTGGAGGAGGCCGCACAGGGTCCTCTATTCAAAGGAGCTTTGTTAAGCAGCACACGTCTGCCAGCAGTGGCATGCCCTGTGCATCTCCTCCGTGCATGATCTGACATGCCCAGCGTCAGATCACATAAAGGAGCTGAGATGTGGGCATGCATTCTCAAGTGATGATTCCCTCTGACCTCCTCCCCTCTCACATGATGTAATTACCTGATAGCCTTGCTGTTCCAGACTTCTGACAGTTCAGAGGTCTGCAAAGGGTTGAGCCCTTTCGTTTTTTATTAAGGATCAAACACATCTGGGAAGACAGTTAGAGTAAGACCTGTCTGTCTATATGATCTGGAGGAGTTTAGAGATGTAGAAAGCTTGTATCCATCCTTTGCATAAACAGAATTTCTTTCAATAGATAAACCAGGTTCCTGTCTGGATGAACAGGAGTGGAAAAATCCTAAAGAATCAGTGGGCTGTTTGGTTTTCAATGAGACGCTTGTTGGGTTTTTCTTGTCCTATCCTGAGAAACTATTTTTGGAGAAATATTTTTGCTTCAGCAAGCGTACTTGAGAACCTTGACCCATCTCGTCGAAGCCACTCTGTTCAGCTGAGCCCTTTCATGGCAGGGTGGAAAGGCAGACCAGTGCTCCGTGCCAGGCACAATATATATCACAATGTTCTGTAAACTGTCACTGCATGTAGAAGACACTCAAGCAGGAACATTTCTGAAATGAAACTGCATTGTCCAAACATGAACAATGTATGAAGGTGGACCATTCAAAGAGGACAGAGTTGTGGTGTAAAAGCTTTCCCTTGCCTTAGTAGTTGCAATCTTCATCTTGTCTTCAGTAAGCACAAGAGTTTCAGTGGTCCTTTCCAAACTGAGAAGAAGAAGAAAAAATAAAGAGCCCCACTCCTCTCAAATAATCTTTTGTTCTCTTTAATCAAAATTATGCCATGTGCAGAAGCACAACACAAAAATTACAGCCCACTTTCAGCCAACGTGAGGATTAAATAGAACTCAAGTGCTGTATCCTGTCCCTTCACAGAGGGCTGAAATCCACTCAGTATTGTCCTGTGCACAGTCCACCAGTGAGAAAGTCAATACAAGGAATAAAGAATACACCAGTATTACCATTTTTATCCTATGTCTGTATCTGATTCCACTGTCTTTCCTGTTCGTCTAACAAGGGTTGATATTACAGCAGAGGCAGCTTTATCCAAGTAGATGAGATGGCTGCAAGAATGTCCATACTGTGAGAAGAAACAGAATATGAGAAACTGCCAGAGCTAAATGGCAGTAAGGTGTGTGCCTACAACTTCCCTCCCCCAAGAAGAACAGTAAATCTTTCCAGTTTGGAAGAGTTTTTAGTATAGACAACTTTATATCTCAGCTTTGTGAATGTGACTACTTTCAGATGAGGGCTTTGCATGTTGCAGGTAGTCTGTGTCAGTTTCAGTGTTTTTACAGAAGTGACTAGAAGATGATTTGTGAGTTCTGATATATTGCCTAGAAGTGGCCTCCCATCTGTGAGATAATACTTGAAGTGTTACAGAAGGATATGGTGCTTTGTGTCCTGCATTCTAGTTCCTGTGTAACCTCTCACTTTCATTTTTACATACTTCATCAACATATCATTTTGATAGTTTTGAGAAATAGAAATGTGCTGCAAGCAGGGAAAGTTCTGTGAGTTTTTCCTCTATGACAGCCTTTCTGTGGAGCTGAGTTTAAAAGTTGGACCAGGTGTGCTGGAGTCACTTCTCTCACCCAGTATGCTTAAAACCATCCATAAATGGTGTAAAGAGACTGACCAAAAAAGGCAGAGAACTGGATATGCAGCTCTGAAGTTAGTTCAGGAGAATATCAGTCATTCTTTCCATTGTTATTTGAACGCCCTCATTACGGCATGGTACGGTGTATTCTTTGGAAACGAAGAGGAGTGCGTATGGGGGAACAGATTGGACAGTGTTATAGTCTAAAGTTATGTGCTATTGAGTCTGCAAGGTACAACTGAAAACATAATTCACTGCAGTGACTAACCGAAAGGTGCATATTGCTTCTGTATGCATTGGCAAACTGCCAAGATGCTAGTCTGAGCTCTTCCTTAGCCCTGCACCCTGGCCCTGATATGGGCTACTCAACTGTTGTGGAAAACCTGTGTGGAACTGCAAAAGACACTCATGGAAAAGACCAAGAGGTTACATGATCCCTCTCTTTAGCACTGTCAGGATTGCACCTTTTATATTACTCAAGGTGTTTTTATTCTCCCTTTCTTTCTCTCTCTGACATTATTTGAAGGTATGAAATTCTGCTGTCTGAATTCATGACTGGATTTGGGATTTATGTTCAAACAATGATTGACATAACAGTATTAGATTGCTAATATGGAAAACTGCCAGACTCATAGACGTTCTCCACAGAAGATTTAGATGCCAGCATTGTGGCATGCCCTACAAGCAGTCCACCTATAGAGAAGGGCAATGAATTGAACCTCTAGATTTCATAGAAGACATCCAAACTCTCCAAAAAAGATCTGCAATATAACTCTCTTCCCACTGCTGAGTATTAATTCTGTGTTAGTTAATGCACAATTGTGTAACTAGGGCCTTTCCCGGTATTAGAAGGAAATTTGAGAGGCAGGTCTTCAGCTGATACATGCAGGTTTAATGATCTTGTCCCAAGTGCTTGTAAAAGACTAGTGTTCAGACAAGCCCAGTACTAAATGAAGCCTTGTTTATTAAGCAAGGCTGCAGTATTTATTTGCACTAGACAGCACAGCAGAAGAAAGACATTTCTGACAGTTTTTCATTCAGCTGGCCTAGACATTGCTTATTTGTCATGTTTTAATAGATCTGTGTCAATTATCAGTTCCTTTAGTCAAATTCAAAGTTGCACTGTCATGTGTTTATAATAGACACACTGAAATAACATACAACACAGTTAACGTCAATTGCCAGTTCCAGGTTCTGGTCACTTTTGTTTAATGAAAGCAACCCAGGTTCTTTAACCCAGCTAAGGGAAATTTTGTTATTAGTAGGGCAGAGGCAAATGTGTTCTGTTGCAGATCAGCAAGGCAGCCGAAGCCTGACCATGTGCTGCTGACACAGTGGCAGTAATGCAAACCTGTAAGCTCCAGACTACTTTTAGACTTATCATGGAAGTGGGGGGGTATAGTTTCTGCAGGACACATTCCTGCACTCAAATATGAAAAGTAAGGGATTCAGGCTTCTTGGTATATTGCCAGGGCAACCTTAACTTGGGCAAAGTGCTGCTGCTCCTCCTTTTCCCGTGAAAATTTCATCACAAAAGATGATCATGATGATGATGCAAATTGCTTTATAGGATCACAGACACACCTTTTATTAACTCTGATTGTCACTGAATTGCAAAAGATCAGGGGTGAGAGTAGGGAGTGAAGCAAGGGTAGAAGATGAAGCAGACCTAAAAGCCAGGCTCCCCAGACAGGGGAACCTTTATTATTACAAGTATCTCCTATCAGTGAGAGTTCTTGAGCAAAGGCTGCTGACCTCAGTTAACTGTTTGCAGATTGTCCCTATTATTTGCATATGCTTTCTTCTTCCAAAGAAATCTTAAACACATGCAAGGAATGTACTGAATTTTCTGTCCTAACTGAAGCAATGCCATCTGCAATGTTTACCCATCTTCTTACTGACTCAGTCTTCTAAAATAAACTACCCTATGTAGTTTATTTCCTCCTCCTCCATTTTTATCCTTCTCTCTTTGTCAAAAGAAGTAACTAATATTAAAAGGAAATGAATTGTGAAACCTCTACAGCCTGCTAACCATTAGTTTGTGTAACCCATGTTGGTAATGCAATGTTCACTGAGGACCTCTGGCTGGCTCATATGGCCATCTTCAGTGAAAGAAGAAGCTAGAGATGTTCACCTCTGTTTGGATGCCATATCATTTCATCTTGATGAGGTCAGTGTTCCCTTCCCCATCCCTCTTCCCTCTCTCTCCTCTCTCCACCAACTCCTTCAGAGATTTTTGCAGATGTACCAGATCCCCAGGTATAGGGGTTGTCTATTCGTGTTATCTCAGCCTTCCCTCAGCTCTGACTCCTTCCAGACCTCTCCCACACCTCATTTCTGGCACTACTGTGAGTGAAACCTGAGTTACCAGGACTTCCCCATGAGATCCCAAAGAAGAGCAGCAACATGTCAGCTAGAATCTGCTCTCATTCACTCACTGCTTCCACGGTTTCCCTGGACAGACTGAAGAATAGAGCACTGTGGAAGTGCCCTGTGCTCTAAGGTGCTACACAGTACAAGGAAAATCTCCAGCATCTCACTTCCTTTACCACCTCAGTCAAGGCTTATCTTGCAATTGACTGTGACCCTCCACATACATCTTAGAAAAGCCATTGAGAGACAAGAGCATGGTGCACATCATGAGACCAGGACCAGTTACTACTTATAGGTTATAATCTATAAATTGTAACTTGCAGGCAGCTTTTATGCTTACAGCAGTGACAACAGTCTAGCTGTTGGCCAAAGCACTAGACCAGGTGGATTTTTTCCTGATGTTCTAACTGACTCATTTTTATGCCAAGTTGCCTCCCTACAATCATATCTGATAGTGACCTGGATTTGCACGCTACTTCTACACCAGGTTTTGGCATGTGGGAAGCACCATGGGAAGGCAACAAACGCTGAAATCTAAGTTCCCTCCAAACCCTCTTAATATCTGTCCTGATAATAGTTTAGAAGGGTACAAACTCTACAAGCCACTAACAGCTTGAAAACACTTCACTTGCATGACAGCTGTCTGTGTTATGGCTCAGCCTTTGCTGTCTTCTTTCCCAATGCCACACATGATGGTGGAGGGACCACAAAGGACCATGTGACAGGTGAAGGGGCTGTGGAGACAGACTATGCCAGGAACTCTTGTCTTCTTACAAAACTCCTTTAAGCGTAGAAGGAAGAGGCACATGCATGAAGACAGCATGGGTCATGACCCTTCTTTCATGAAAGGACACCAGACATAAAAGCAACTGGTATCCATACCAAAACATCCTATAAAATTCACTGTATGTAGCCAACTCTCTTGCTTACTTGGATCTTTTTTTTTATTCCCAGATAAGACCCAAGCTAACCTTGCAAGCTGTGGCAGCAGGATTTAGAACAGGAGAATAGATAGGAATATGATCCATTTCAATGTTTTTAGGGTGTGTAGCTGTCCTCGTTTGTTATCAACAAGACTATTTATCCAATAGGTAAAAAAGAAAGCAATCCACATTCTTTCTGCCTGTCCTCTGCCAAACTTCATGTGGTGACTTTGTTTCTATAAAGGGAAGAGATATGTGGGAACTGCTCTTCAGGCATGTTGACTAACAAAACGTGAGTGCTACATGCTACAGGTGGATGTGGGAACTGCCTGGTCACACACAAGGCCCTCTGTTGCACAACCTGGCACACAGACATGCAACTACGCAACCCAACTGTGAGACGGGGGAGGCAAACAGCTCCCTGAATTCTCTGCTGTAATCTGCTCCTGCTGCGTTCAGGCAGGTGCTGTAACACTGGAGAAGACTTCTGCACTGTGTGACATGAGAGTGATGAAAATTAATTTAAACTGGTTTGGGAAACAAGTCTCAGAGCAATCTGAGACATTCATCCATATCACTATACACAAATAGAATTTAACCCCTTCTTAATGACACAAAAGTAAGACTTAACAGTGATGTTTTATATAGCAAAATAACAGATTGTTGCATTATTCACTGACTCTGTTACCATGGTGCTCATCTAGCCTTGAGCACACTATCTAGAACAGTAATGTGCTCCAGGTATCCCGATGGAAAAACCCAGTCTGAGACCAACATTGTCCAGGATGAGTTTCTTTGTACAACTGTACACTGAACTGTCTAGCTCACTGACATGAATGTCAGTGTGAAGGACTACCACAAGTGCTTGTCTGCAAGGCTGAGGCCATAGTGAAGCAGAAAGAGAAGGACAGAGTCTTTCTTTGTAAAATATTTTGGAGGAAACCAGGTTTCATCACCCAGTTCTGAAGATTCAGTGACTGCTGTAGATACCTGAGGAACAAGGCAGTCAAGGAAATACATGGAGAAAAAAAATGTTGAAATACCTGGACTTCCTGGTGAAGACATTTATCTTGAACACTGTAGGTATCTCAGGGAAAAACATGATCCAAATGCATATTTTTCCTTGAACACATTACAGCCATTCCACACAGGTATTGTACTCATCACCAGTTATTCATTAAGCAGCATGACTAACGTCTGTCATGTGGTGTTTGTTCACTCATTATCTGTCCATGGGTGAAGAAGACTGTTGCAGTGGTATGCAAGTTGTTTTGGTATAGGTTTTTATTGTTTTATTATTATTATTTAACGTGTTACTGTACATTTAGGGCACAAAGCATGCCATGTGTAAATGCTTAGGCCAAGAGGTGTGAACAATGCCATGTAGAATTTTTGAACTTTCTACACATCTCATAAAATTCTGCATCATCTGCAGACCAGCCTTACCCTTTATGTATACACTGGACTGTACCAAAGAAGCCAAACTGCTTATCATGATAGTACACCCCTTGACTTACTTAAAACCATACGTGGCTAGACGTATAACACCTGAAAGCAATGATGACAGTGTCCAAATTTCAATGGATAATGAAAAGTGAAAGAAACAGAGTTGACAGGCATCATCAAGAACAGGGCCATCAAGCAGCCAAAAAGAGTCTTCCAAGTGGGAAAAGGCAGAGGCTTGAAAAGAGCCTCATAGTTCACACTCAGTACAACATGAAGTCTTTGCTACTGCATGACAGGTTTCCTTTGCCCAAATAATGTCTTTTATTTGCTCCACCTAAAACATTTTCTGACATTTACTCATTCATTTTGGTCTGTTCTAGGAAACATCTGTATAGCAAATGTGTCTTAAACACACAGCCTGGATGAAAGAGATTTCCTTTTGGACTGGACAGCCTGAAATAGTGACCTATGCAAATAATACAATGATTGATACTTGTGGTATTGCTCACCACAGTGCTATCTGCTGTTCCTCCCCTGATTTTTTAATGAGATTTAAAAGCCTTTGAGTGAATAACCCCAACCTTTTTATTAACTTAGCTAGTATGAAAAGCTGTGGGGCCTGTGTGGCAGGTGCTGTGGGTTAACAATAGGGGTTCTGTTTAATCCCAGGGAAGCAGAGAGTAGAAAAGGGACATGAATAAAAGGATATGGGATCTTTTATGAGGTCAGGAGAGGAATTTTTAGATCAGGAGGTGCAAAGAGAGGCTAGCTACAGAAAACATGCCTTCTTAGCACACTCAGACAGCAGCATGAAATTATGCCTTGTAATTTGTTCTGAAAAAGACAAAGGAATCAAAGTGAATTATCTTAAATGCAAGAAATTTGTTGATACGCATAGGACCACCTCTGCTTGTAGGAGTACTTGGTTATGGTTACTCAGGAAATAAACTATTCTTCTGGATGGTGTTACTTACCAGACTCACCTCTTTGAAACTCAGAGAATGCAAGGAGACAGTCTAACAAGTGCAATAGCATTTCAACACATGAAAGAATGGTACATGATTCTCAGGTTTGTTTTTAGACACTGACTGACTTAGTTACTAACAACGCTAATTATGCTATCAGTGATTGAGACTTTAGAGTGGCAAGTTGAAATGTTGAATCAAAACTGTAAACAACTTTCTATAAAATGCCTGAAAGTGGTTTTGTTTTCATCTGCACTTTATAATTGCAGTAGCTTCAGGGTCATTCATATCATTCCTTGTGCCTTTAAGATAGTGTTTCAATGGTATAAATGGGCTTTTAGAGACTTGGAGACAGATGGAGAAGAGTACAGTTTCAAAATTTAATCAAATACTTTCCAGTTACAAAGTACAGATGTTCAGGGTCAGGAACACACAAATGTAATGTTGCTAGAATGTGTCAGGCTACTGATGCTGCTGTTGGAATAACCTAACCATTTGCAGGTGACTCTGAAGAAGCTGCAAGAGCACCAGAAGTTATATCATGCTTTGCCTATGAAAAAAAAAAAGTTCTTTCAATCACTTACCATAAATATTTACAGTTTTTAACTCTAAGTAAGTGAGGCAATGATGGATATTCACATTATGTGGCCAATGGCTTTCTGAGTTTTGCAAAGGACTTTGGCCAAGTGATAACACCTGGGAATAATTTTCTTGTGATAATTATGCACCATGAAATTCTCCTTTTCCTTTTAATTAGAAGTTCTGCCTTACGACTTCCTGAAACAGCCCCTATTTTTACCTTAATAAAAAATGGTTTGTGTAGTCTCTCTATATTATTTTTGAGATGTTTATCATGATGCCTTCTACTTGATCTCTCCTCTAGCACATATAAATGCCCCCTTCCCTCCCTCCCCCC
>JANHFX010007918.1:0-60378 GCA_027560015.1 Chloroceryle amazona | reverse complement strand
CCCCGGAGCTAAAAGGGCAAACGTCTCGTCCCTCAGCGGCGGCCGGAGGGAAAGCACCAGCCGGGAGGGGAGATTGCCGCGCTGCCAATCATGGGCGAGCAGAATCGCTCCGGCCCCCCCCCCGCTCCAGCACGCATCTTGCACACACCCCGCACACCCCACGGCCCTCTCAACCCCCTACCGCCACCGCTACATCCCTCGCACCCTACTCTACATATCCCACCCATACCTCACACCCGCCAGCGCACCTCGCGCACCTTCCACAACCCTCCCCACAACACTCCCCACAACACCCCCCAGCGGAGGCCGGTCTCCCAAATTACACCCACAGAACACACACCAGCCCCAGTTCAGCACTCAAAGCAGCTCTTCCATACCCCCAGCCGAGCCCTGGAGCTGTCCCAGTCCCTTTATAGCTCATCTGTACCTAGGCCTGGGGGTGAGCGGTACCTGAAGACCCGGAGAAGGAGCCTGTAAGGTCAGGAGGGCAAAACACTTTGGCAAAACCCAGATGGCCAAGGCTAGCACCCGGCTTCTCTTTTGAGCCCAGCAAACATGACATGTCTAGGGATGGCCCTTGCACACTCCTCTCTAGCTGGCACCCCACACCGGCTGCTCATGGGGCAATTGGCAAACATGTTTCCATCCCTCTTCTTACAGAAGCCGAGGCCCAGGGAGGTGGTCAGGCAGTCCTAGGGGAAAGCCAGGGGAAAGCCTCAGGCCCAGGACCCCCACGCTGCTCTGACCACTGATCTGCAAGTGCCAAGCAGCTCAGCTGCGCAGGGACACAAGAGGACCAGACTCCCTGAGCCATCCCAAAATGTCAGTTTTCAGGGAAAGCACAGACAGGAAAGCACCTGGGCATCACCTCTTCACCTTGTGATGAGAAAGCCAAGGACAGGGAGCACCCAGCACACTGGTGGCAGCACCTAAGAGGATGGAAATTTGGCTCTGTAAAGAATAACCCACCATCTGCAAAAGTAAAAGCGGAAACAAAAGGTAGAGAATATAATTCCTGAATGATTCCTGAGGAAAGACTCAAGGCACAGAAAGTTAGTACTGCCTTTAAAACAAACAAAATGATAGATTTACTGTAATCTGTTTCACAAATGGTCAAATAGACTACAGAACTTAAATCAATCCAGGAAAACAAAGGAAAAGAGATGAAATCACAAGTGACACTCTTCTTCCATTATCCTAAAATGCTTTAGAAAATGACAGAAGAGCTCACTTCATGATTGTGAATCCAAACAAGCATTGGTTTGTTATGACAAATTATTGATTTCCTCCCTCTGGATAAAAGAAAATCCCTATTCAAACAGAAGGGAAATGGTAACTTGGAGCCTGCTCCAAAGCCCATTTACATCAGCCCATTTACATTACAGACGTGCTGTAAATGAATGACTGATGTTGGGGAAAAAAAAAAAAAAGAGAATCAAACATGAGGGAAAGGTAAAACATTAGAAATGGCCCAGCAAAGAAGGAAAACATCTTTGCAGCCTCATTAAGAGACTATGTCAACACAATTCAGCTTTTAGATGCCTGTTCTAAGCACAGAGAGTTATTAAAAACAGCTTTATATGTTATTTCTTTAATCCAAGTTGCTGAATGTTGGTGAAAACAAACAATACCTCTCCTTACAACATCTTTCCTGGTATTAAAGCAGATCCTGCTGCATGACATCTTTCCAGGTGCCTTGGGTCCACGTGTCTCTCAGGTCAGTAATACCTGCTGGCAACTGCTTGACAGACAATAAAGACCCTACTGGTTTCTATCCACAGCTATTCCTCGGGATCAGAAACTAAAGGAAAATTAAAAAGAAGCAAGGAAAAGAGATTTTTCCTACTTTAAATTGTTGTCTGTAAAAAGCCTTTCTTCCCCTAGATGTCATCCCTTGGTTGAGCTGCCTCTTGCCATTTTGTTGATGGTCCACAGAAAGAGGACCATCAATAACAACAGCAATGGGGAAGCCCTACTCCCTCAAATCAGCAACACAAGATCCTGCCCATGTTTAGAAACCAGGACTGTATCACAAAGCTGGGTGACAAGCGTGACTAAATCATTAAACGCTGTGTGTCTTCCAACATCCCCGACTGACAGCTGGCAGTACTCCTCTGCGAGTTGGTGCCGCTGAAGAACTATATGGCAAGGACATTTCAATGCTGAGGAGATAGCACCAACTGGGTCTAGCTTCTAAACCTCACAAGAGTGAGCTTTGATGGTTTTATCTATATGATGCTATTAAAAAAAAACAAGAGAGATGAGGTTAGGAGAGACTGGATAAAAAAGTCAGACCTGAATAGCATCAAGAAGAGAAGACTCAGTTCAAAGAGGCCATTCAAAGAAAAATGGTCATTATGAGTTGATGACTACAGAAGTTTAAGACCAGATTGGATCACTGGGATTTTTAACCCAGTGCTTTAAGTAAGCTCTAGGTTTTATCTTTATTAAATCTTGCTTCTGGTCTATAATCCTTATCTATTATTATTATTATTATCATCTATATAATGCTTATCTATTGCAGCTATTGTGGAATGTTCCAATGACTGCTTAAAGCCATTTTTAAAAGGTCATACTCTGCTTGTCTTTAAAATACTGATTAGTCCTGCATTGACTTTTGGGTGTTTTTATTATGAATTTGTCCATAACTCCTGAACTTACATTAAACTTTTCCTCCCCACTTGGTGGCTTTAATGTCATGATGATGATAAAGACATCTATCTAGATAGCACTCCCCAACTCTCTTTGTGTAAAGCATATTTTCCATCCCTTCAACCACTCCCATTAAATCTTTATACTCCTTGAATTGTGAACCATAGCTGGATCAGATATTTTTTTCAGTGCTAAATGGATGGTACATCACATTTCTGTTCTTGCTGGGACCCAGTGTTTCACCAGCCAAGGATTTAATTCGGTCGCCTTACCAGTGACTCCCTGAAGTGCAGCAGAGTACCCACACTGACTTGCACACCTCATTTCC
Organism: Chloroceryle amazona; assembly: GCA_027560015.1. Lineage (NCBI taxonomy): Eukaryota > Metazoa > Chordata > Aves > Coraciiformes > Cerylidae > Chloroceryle > Chloroceryle amazona. The sequence continues at coordinate 57,398 of JANHFX010007918.1, read as the reverse complement.
TTCAAGCTCTCTTCAAAAATGTCTTATGATGTCCAGCTTATGATATCCAGCATGGCTAATGATCTTTGTCCCTAGATGTGTGACCCTACTTCACTGAAAGACACTTCCTTTACCTGCAAATAGCTTTCCAACAAGCCACACCATTCAGCACTCTTCTCTTTTATAGTTTATGACTCCCTTCTTTAACATACTAACTTGATCAGTAATGAATTTACATTGATGTACTGGATTTAGCAAGATCTTACAGAGATCATTTCTTGGCCCCAGTCCTCTGGAACCTCTCCAGAAGCAATCAACTTCAGTAACGATTCCCACTTCATAATTATATTTAAGAACCTAGGATTTAATCAGTTTTTAGTCTGTTTCATAAAGGCCATTTTGATTCTGTATCCAATTTATTCACTGACATGTCACGCAATATCAAGGGTCTCCCAGACTCAAGCAGTCATAGACCCGATGGATCAAAAAACCTGCATTTTTTTTCCCAAACTTCATAAGTTATTCCAGTAAAAGTGACTACGGTTCCCCATTAATTTTGGTTCATCTAACAGAGGGTGAATAAACAACACTACCCGTTTTACCAGTAAAAGACACAACAGTGTTTAAAAAATGGTATAAAATCAGTTTAACAACTCCAGTTCCCAACTTGATTGCTGGCTTCATCTTCCAAAAACCATTAAATACTACGATTATTGTGCAGCAAGTAGCTGGCATTTAGTACGAGGTCAACAATGTACTAACATTTACAGGAGGGGTTTCCTTCCCTGGGATGGTACCATGCCAAAAATGACCAGTATGTCAGAGGAAGTTGCAAGAACTCATTTCCTCACCGTGGAAGTCAACCGAGTCCTAAGAACATTGCTTTCAATCTTTATTCATTCGTCCTAGCAGATTCGTGAGCAGTAGCTTTCTGAAAAGCTAGAAACAATAAATTTTCACATCTTATGAGAGCATGAAACACACGAGCATCCTTTTGCACAAGTCTGAGTCTCCCTTAAACTTATCTTTCTGAAGCTATGAAGTGAGCATACAACTGTGCTTTAAGTGAACTCTGGAGCAGTCTCAAAGAAACTACCTATAGTGAGGAGAAACAGAAATGGGACTAAAAATGCGTGAGAAGAGATTTTAAAGTGAAAGAACTGGATGCACAGTTAAAAAGCCCACAGCTGGAAGAAAGTGAAACGATATTGTTTGACAATCTTGCTTAGAAATTACTAGGACAGGGAACAAACAGACCTATTTGAAGAAAACCAAAAACCAGAGCCACTAGAGAACAGCAGAGAACCTGTGTAATTGAAAGAATGAAAAGAACAGAGTGAAATAGATAGAAGTCACTTCAGAAAGAAACCAGAATAAGCAGTCTACAGATACGTCTATCAGCCTTGCTGTGGATCAGCTTATGACAATCTATAAGAGCAAGCTTTAAACTGGTTTGTTTGGACACTGAGCAGCATGGCTATGATGAAAGAAAAGCAGAAACCCCAGCTCAAAGAGATCACTGATACCATTGCTCCACTTCAGGCTGATTTGGCAATCATGACTGTCTTAAAAGGGGGTTCATAAAAAGACATCTGGGCCATTTGAGCACAATGGTGAAAATGAGTAAAACTGGTAAAGCCAAGCAAAACCAGTGCTTCTATGCAGAGGTTCTAGATTAAAGAGCTTGGGATACAGTTACCTTAAATGATTTTGAGATCGTTTGCTCTATTTAAAAATACTCATGTGAATATTTTCATTTCTTTATACTATCGGAGTATTTTGTTTCTGTTACAAATGTATTAACAATGGCAGTGTTATTTACAGGCATGTGGCTTCTCATCTGCTATATGTTAAATGCTGGTCGTGAAGAGAGAGGGCTACAGCAGGCACCACTTTGTATCTAAGATATTTGAACCCAGGAAGGTTGGCACAGGACTTAAGAACTAAGATGAAATATTTCATGCCATGACTGTGTGAGATTGCATGGACCTTACAAGCTTAAAGGACACTTGCAGGCTGGAAGACTAATCCACAGTTTCTAGTTACTTGGAATTGAAGATGCAGACAGAATCCTCTCAACACACTTTTAACTATCAAGTGTCACACTGTGAAGCATCAGAGTGAACAAAGTAGGCGCTAATAGTGACACAATAATGCAAGTAGTAAAGAAGAGGAGTGTAAGAATTCGTTTTCAACTCTACTGACTGCGGGTCAGTTGGGCTGAACAAAGGGGATGGGAGAAGGAAAGGAGTAATTTCCTTCTAAGGTAGTTTTTCTTTCATTTATTGCCTCCAGATATAAGGAACAGCAGAGGGGCTGGTAAGCACCACAGGCAGAGTGTGAAAAGTGGTGATACAAACAGTGAAAGCCATTTCCCACGGTTACTTGACAAGAAATGGACAGAGAGAAAGAACTTACATGTAAAATACATGTTCACAACCCGGAAAAATAAAGCCCTTGGAAGAAGAGAGTGTTTAGCTGAGCATTTGAATACACTTAATTTTAGGCCCATGCTGAAAGCCTCATGGATTTCACTGGAACTACAGCATGTGTGTGTCTGCTAAATGGGAATATGATTACCCATGTGCTGAAATCGTTTCCTGAATCTGCCTCTTAGTTACTGCTTAATATCCTCGTAGACAAATGTTCAGCTTAGGCAGCTGTGGCAGAGAGGTACTAAAATGTAACGAGGAGATGTGGTTCATTTATATGAAAAGGATATGCTTGTCACATTTACCAGGCTTGTTTGGGTTTTATACTACTGACGTCTTAGCTGAAGTCTGAGCCTCTCTAGAGAAGAGGTCTGTGAGAAAGGGAATTGCTCAGCAGAGTCAGTTTGGAGCAGAAGGTCTCAGTAATATTTTAGAAGATAACAGAGAGTGAAATAAAGCTCCTAAGCGAGGCCTGGAAACACTAGTAAAAAAACTTTCCACGAATTACTAACAAATGTAGCTGTTTGCCTTGGGAAGCTCCCAGATGTGTCCAGCGTTGTCATGGTTTAGGGTCAGGGTGGTCCCTTAGACCTATAACAGATGCTCTCTCTTACTCCCCCTCCCTCCCCAAGGGGGAAGAGAAAGGGAACAAGGGAGAGAGAGACAGCCATTAGAAAAGGGAACCAGAACAGCTTGAATGAAAATTAAAATGAAAATTAAAATAATAAAAAAATAGAGTATGTCCAAATATATAGAAAACCAGTATGGAACCCAACCCCCTGATGGTAATTCCATCACCATCACCACTGATGCTGTGGAGCAGGCACTGGGGGGTCCCAGGCTGGGCCCCACAGCAGATGGGAGCTGTGTTCAGGAGCTGGATTCTGGTACCGGGTTCAGGACACACCGATGGGGATTGAAGGCAGAATGGACAGAGTCCTCCTGGGATGCTCCGAGGAAGGAACCAAAAAAGGATCTGAGCCAAGCCGAGCAAAGCTGGCAAAGCGGACCAAGAGGGGAGAAGAGCCCAGGAGCCCCCAGAGAGAACTACAGACCCTCCACATCCCTCAGCTTTATACCAAATACAACAGCTCTGGGCTGGAATCCCCCCTTGGTCAGTGTTGGGTATCCTGCCCTGTCTGCTCGTCCCTGCAGGTGCTGCCTTTCCCTTTCCTGCACCCCCCCAGTGTGGTGCAGGAGATCCAGCAGTGGCCTTGGCACCCCAACCTTGGCCTTGGCACCCCAACCCTTGGTAGGAACTCTGCCCATGGGGTGTTCTCACTGCCTGGGAAAACAGGCTGCTGACTGCAGACAGTGCCATGAGATAGATGAACTGAGCAGGAAAGCAAAAACACTGAACAGAACCAGCTCTGTTCTCACTCAAACCAGGACACAAGAAATGATACATAACTTTGTACGAGATTTATGCAAACGAAAGCAACAATCACTTATCCTAGAATTTCTAGTTAACATGTGTGACCAGTAGCAGGATTTCTTCCGTAAGAAGCTGAGACACCACAGTCTGCCTGTAGCTCAGTAAGTCAGAAATAAACTTCCCTAAGGGTTCACTAAGTCTTTAAGGACTGTATTTACCCTTGAAAGTTAAAGACTATCTAATAAGGCATACCTAAAATGACAAACAATTGAGCCAACCAGGCAACTTTTACTCAGTTTCAATTTTGAGAAAGTCTTGAAACAAATTTACTCCAAAATAGAGTGGAAAAGCAAAAGATAAAATTAGCATAACACAAAAATGGTAATCTCAGTACATTTCTCATGTGAATTAATACATTCCTACAGAAAAATCTGGCAATGTACTGAAGAGATGTATTTACTACTAATCAGAAATTCATACCTCTAATTCTATAAGTGCTGCAGTCACTGCATCTGTTGCAAGAGCACCAGCCTGTAGCTTTTCAATTGCCTGTAAAACAGAATTTTTAGTTGATAAGGAAATTCTCATATTCTGTGACTAAGCATTACATTTTCCTAGTCCTGTACAGAATAAAATCTTCTGCAAATTAGTTTTAAATGTAAGAGGACATAAAAACAAGGGGCACTAGAAACAGTATGCACCATGAAAGGGCACATCTAAAGGCATGATTTTACTATTCTAACACTGCATGGTCAAATTTATAGCAAAATATAATTCTTATACCTGGTGTCCTCAAACAATTCGTATTTCAGTCAAGAAGTTTCTAGTATTTCTTTCAAGACTCAATAAAAATCCCTAGTACCATATATGGCAGTTGTCATGAAACTGAACAGAACCTACAAGTAAGCTCATCTAAAAGCCAACACATGAAAACAAATCAAGACAATGTAATATTCAAATTATATACACAAATTAATTTCTAAAGTCTAATATTATTTTCTAGATCCATACTGGACAAGACCTTTCTCTCAGGGAATCCCAGAAAACAACTATGGAACTATGGCTGCATTTTCAGCTGCAAGACAAAATTGTTTGATCTTCAGAGAAATTAGTTATGTTGGCTCCTGAGCTTAAGAAACCAAACAGTATCTCAAGTTAGACTTACATTCAACAGCAAACAACCTTTTTTCACACATAATTAGCTGGACAACTAATATCTTCAGGGCTAATGCACAACTTTAATGAAGATAGTGTTACATTTGGATAGTGTTACATGAGACTTCTCATTACAAATTGAGATCGGTATTAGGCTTGAGCAACAGAAATGTAAAATGAAGTGGTAACTATCAGAGTCCAACTCTGAGACTCTTCTAATAAGCCTGCAAAGCTCCTCAGCTCCTTCTCACTGGAGAAAGCAAAAGGCATTAGAAATTACGGAGACAGGTCTTCCAGCGTCTCATTCAACAGTAAGTAGACAGGACTTGTCACTTACAAGTATAAGTTCTTCAAGGAGATTAAAAAAAAAAAATTCAACAGAAATGAAAGTCTTGCCTTTTCTCCCTTTCCAGATTTGGGAAGAGGGTTTTGATTTTGTTGTTGTTTTTCCTGATTTGACACCCCTTCCTATTAAGATAATAAGAGCTATGAAGAAGAAAAGAAGCCTATAAATCCCTGCAATCGTAGAGCAATCTGGATGCTGGAGTTTAAATAAATTCCCAAAAGGGTGGACATTGATGAAAGGAAAATCCAGACACCATATTTATCTCAAGAAATCCCAGAGCCTTGGGAACAGTGCAGGAATACCTTGTATAGGTACCACTGCAAGTTTCTCCTGTTCTTCCACCGTTCCTTTGGTGTCTGCTACTTGCCGCCACTGATGAGAATGTTGCTGAACCTCACAGCCACACACTCTGTTGATTCTATCGCTAACTCTTGCTGCTCCCTTTTTCCTCTAGGAATGAATGTAGCCTGAGGGACTAAACCCAGATATGCCCAATTATACTGAAGGGATGGTGCTACTTAATGTATTTCTTGTATATCCACTATGAGACTAGAGCTGGTAAGACATACCTTCTGACAGGCTCTTTTGCACACATGCTTGTATTCTTTAGCTTTGGATTCGGAATGATAACCTGCACCTACAATTAAGGCAAAAAGAAAAGAGATTATACTGGGTGTCAAATTATAGCCTACGGTTTGGATGAAAAAATTAAGATACAGCCTTCTTTATTATGGATTACACTGGCATTTCCTTTTCCTGTCAATGATGGACAATTTTATGCATTCTGACATTAATTCAAATACACTCAGTAAAATATAGGATATGGAGCAAATCTCTAGAAGCATACAGGTATAAAACTCAGTGCCATACAACCTCTTCCTGTAAACATTCTCTAAGGCTTCCAGTTTTGCTCCTTTTTTTTTTTTAATTTATTTATTGCCCACCACTGTGCAAACTCCTCTAGTTTTAAGTCAAACTCCAATTTTCCTTGTACTGCGGTTTTGCACATCTGCAATTACCATTCTGTTCATCTTCTCATTTATGGTACATTTTTAGAATTCATTATTCCTTCTTTAGAACCAAGACAGTTCCTGGAAAAAAAAAAAGATTACACCAATTTTTTCACACTTTCCTCATTTACAGTCTTTGTTTCTATCCCACTGCACCTAACCCTTCTGCCCTGCATTGTAGCCACTGCCCCTACTTCAATACCTGAAAAATTTATCAGTACCCACTACCCGAGTAAATACAATGTCGGAAAAATAAGGCAAGGCTGCCATACTGATATTTAAATTCCATCATCTTCTGTTTTCTTGGTTTTGAACTTTGCAGATGCTTGTATTTATCTCAGCTTCCCTTTCCTCACATCTAGAAATGTCAGCTTCAAGAACTAGTAAGTTTTAACTACTAGTGAAAGAAAAAGAAATTTAAACAAAGTAACCCAGTAAAAGACATCATATTGAACAATTCTAATAGCTCTCAAAATAGAATAGGGTCATCAAATATTAACACAGAATAAGTTCTCTGAGGGTCTGGGTGCTTGTTTTTTTTCACTTTAAGGATTTCATAAACCAACTAGCACAATGATTTTTCAAATATTTTAGTTATCACTAAAATACTTGGCTCAATTTCACCTCATGCCATCATACATAAGCAAAAACCAAATATACAACCAGATACAAGCATCACTGATATTTTCAAGATTAATGGTATTTAAGGCAGAACCTAATAGAAAAGAGATGAACAAGATGCACAACACCATTTTTGCAACACATCTGAGTAGATGACCTTTCCCTCACATGTGGAAAAAATAAACAGTAATTCACTTAAATACAAACAATAAAAAAACACAACTACTTTCAAAAGGATAAAAAAAAAAAGTTAAGTTCTGCAACAAATGGCCTCAAGAAGTTTCAAAAAGACTGGTCTTATGGACAAGCTAGACGAGAAATTGTCAGTAATGAAACAGTTACGTTTTATCTTTCTGAAGGGTAAGGAAACAGACTGGAAGATCTCTCACATTTTGTAGATTTTCCAAGCTTAGCAAATAACTGAAGAATTTGATGTTTTATAAACATTTGATTTAGGGATTTTTTTGGGGAAAACCTTTGTCAAGCAGGAAAAAAGAAAAAAAAAGTCAAAACACCCAAACCCCTACATTTTTGTTAATAATTTCCAAGATCATCCAACCAATGCAACTTCCAAAACTCTCCACACCTAGATCTGCATCCAAAGTTAATGTCACTTGATTGACATAGTAATCCAAAGCCAACATAAAATTTAAGTTGATATTTAGTTTGTATATGCACTATCTCCATTCCCGCTGTTACGCTACTGTATCTTACCTGCATGGACAAGCACAAATCCCACTCGTTTCCCTCTTTGGGTTTGCTTTGTTTCGGGCTCTTTAACCACCACTTTTACAGCTGTAACCTGAGATGATTTGGAAGGTAACACTTCTACTGAACTTATCCCCTTCTCCATGATCATACATTAGGATCACCATCTTCTACTGGAAAAGGGCATCCTTCCATTCAAAAATAAACTCTGGAGAGGAATCATCCTAAAACCAAATCATATATATGCATTAGATAAAAATTTCAAGAGATTAATTTCATACAAATAACTTCAGAAAGAACTTCCGGAAGAGAGGTTTGAAACAAGGATAGTATGCCTTATGAGAGAGAAGGGGTTCTGACTTCTACCTCTTCCCTAGCTAGCATGGCTAATGAGACAAAGAAATCAAAGTCCGTGTTGCAAGTTGAAAGCAGCCTTTTCCTTACAACTTAATTTGAACCTAACAATGTTTCCAGACATTGCAAGGAACTGTCAGTATAAGGCTTGCCGGTGACTGAAAGCTGCTTTCCACAGTCTCCTTGTATTAATCAATACAAAAAAACTTCACGCATTGAGCCTACCCAGTTTCTAACATGATGATGTTCCATAGCCACAATCCTACTTTTTAAAAGTGATGTTCCCTCCTTTTGTGGAAAGTCCTAAGCAGCACTGTAGCAGTGCTGGCAAAGGCTGAAAGACAATATATGTGGTTTCATGGCAGCATCTCCTATCCTCACATCACATGCTGGTATCTGCTTGGATGATTTTGTCTCTACATTTTATGTAAGGGATATAGAAACTGTGCATTACCATGAATTCAGTAGGAGTTATGAACATTTGCTCCAGAGAACGGCAGCATATGAGTAACACTTCAAAATTCCACACTTCTCCCTTTCTTTTTCAGGAAACAATGGTTTAAGATTCTACAACAAATCCCTACTCTTCTGTACATTTTAATCCCTTACACTTATAATTCACTAATTTGCAGAAGGTGGGAGAAAAAAAGAAATTAATTTTTATTTCTTATGGCAAAGTATTTCTAAAAAAACCCGCCAAATAAGCTTAAAAAAGTGAAAGAAAGGTTGCCTGTATATATATAAGGATAGCTACCATAAGTACTAGTGAACCACAACATTCCTAAGTCTACCTCAAACAACTTATTTACTTTTTTTTTACTTAATGCTTAAGATGTTTATAGAATTTTACATTACTAGAAATTTGGTGGAAAAAAATGACAGTATTTTCTAGTCTACAACACATTAAAAAAACCTCTCAAGTACAGGTCTATGTATTTTTTCAGCAGTCAAAACCCAAATTCACTGTATTTACTACTCCTCTTACCACAGCCTAATACACATTAATCCCGACACAATTCCATTTCTCTAGTTGATCAGGTAAAATTAACAACAGACACATTCCACACGTTGAATTAATTCAGGAAGTAAGAAAGTATATAGCATTAATGCATGAAAGAAGACAACCTCTGTAAGATATTAACATACTCCAGTATGATGTCTATCACTCCTACCACCTTGAAAAGGACTGCTTGCAACTTAAGAATACTGAATAGACTGAATAGAAGGGGGGGGGGAAGATGTTAATACATAGAATTTAAACCAACGATTTTGCAAATGCTCTATGGTTTACTCCAGTAATTAAATACCACTCCATCTAAACAATCAAACCAATGCAAATGATATTTAGCAAGATTCAGCACTGGCACAGTACAGACAAACTTGCTGGTTTACCACAAATATCACTTCAATAATGAAAATTAGCACAGCTTTCTAAGCAGTTTTTTATTTCTGCACAGTTTCTTCGTACATTCTAAAACTATACAGGTATCTTCATGCAGTTATAAAATTCTATTCTAAAATTAAGTGCAAACTTACAGTTATAATTACAAAAATATATATTATATACAAAATGAGAGACCACTACAATACATAGACTCTACAAAAAGAAAAAGCATTTATGAACTACATGCAATTGTAATGGTCTGTTATACAAACTTCATGCTAAAATTCAAACCAGAATCAGTTCTTTTTCTTCCTGTGAGCTAATAATAATGAAGAAAGCTCCAGCAGCCAATTCAGCACTGGCAGTAAGCTGAAACACAACCTGTTTCCTACAAACTCTGCTTTGCTGCATCATATTATGCTACACAAAATATCAACAGGGACATGACAAAGGCTTAAGTACTGTAACAGAGGAGCAAGTAAAGAACCTATACTTTGGCTGAAACATAAGAAATCAGGTGGCAGTAGGAAAAAGAATGATGATGGTAGTTATTTTTGAAAATGAAGATACAGATGACACTTAAAAAGTAATTATTGGCATAACTGTCTGAAAAACCCAGTTAGGCCTTTGCAAACCCTTGCAGCTGAGAACATGTTTATTTTTATCGGACAACATACAGTCAACCTATCCCAGCAATTTTCTTCACTTTGTAAGCTCTCACTGGACCCAATCTTTCCCTTTCTAGCTTCTTCTAGGATTTATCTGCTCTCTTTCCTGGCTGTCATACATTCACCACTTCAGATCTCACCCTCCCTTGCTACACAGTTCACCGGTTTACATTTGTACAGCTGCAGATAGTGGAGGAACATACTCTAGTTTGACTCCTGAAGAACATGAGCTACAATGATTTTAAGTAGTTAGCCCAAAGAACTCATTACACTGAAAAAAACAACTCTGAACATCACATAGGCACTCAGAAAAAAATGCAAATAATTCAAGTGTGACACCCAACGTAGACAAAGTGTCTCAGTCTATGCTTGCCATGCACAGAGACTATGGCTACGCTATCAGCCCAGAGGCGGCTCTCGCCGTCTCCCTCAGACTCAAAGCTCTGCCTGATGCTCACTGCACAGAAAGCAACCCTATCGTACAAGCATAAACGCGGCAGGGGGTGAGGGCAGACACCTATACACCGCTGCCCCCCTCTCAATACTGGCAACGTGGAAGAACAAGTTTTTAAAAGCTTCTGAGGTTTACAAAAATAAAGGTTTTCTCCTGAGGAGAGAAGGACGAAGAACACCAGGGCGAGAGGAAAGCGCTTAAGCCCACGAGCGAGCAGCCGAGCCCCCAGCGCTTCCACAACCAAGGGGGAAAGGGCAGCAACCGAGAAGCTGACGATGAAACGCGCAAACAGCAGCCACAAAACAAAAGTGGAAAATAAACTTTTATTTGGAGAAAAATCCTCGGCGAGACCGACCGCTGCCGCCCCACGGAAACCCCCAGGGAGGGCCGAACAACCCTTCGCCAACACGGACCCCGCACAAACCGGGAGGCGCGCACGTCTGCTCGCCGGAAGGGGCCGGGGCGGCCCCAGGGCGGGAAGGCGGCGCAGCCCGTCTCATCCTCAGACCCGTTACCGCCTTAGGGAGCCAACGGCGGGGAGCGGCCCCAGGACCCCGTCATCGCCCAGGGGTACCGCGCAATCCCCCACTGCCCCTGGAAGAGAGCGGGGCCGCCGTGGCGGTGGTGACGTCACCCCAGGGAGCGCCCGCCGGCGCCTCGCGGCCGCCTCGCGGGGCGGCCGTTACTCCCCACAGCCGCCCGCAGGGCCCTGGAGAAGAAGCTGAACGGGCGCGGGGAACTGGGAGAGCAGAGGCCGGGGAGAGGCGGGGACCGGCGGGCTAAGGCGGGGCAGGGCGGAACCAGGCACGAAGCACTCACCCTCCACCGCCGCCGCCAACCTCGCGCACACCCGGAACCGTCCACCCGCCCGTTGCCTCGGTGAGGATGAGGCATCCCACCCACCGCCTCCCCCCGATTGGGCGAGGAGAGCAAGGCGAGCGGAAGTAACGTAACCAGATTGGCGTTTGGGAAGGCGAATGCCGGGCCGGCGGCCGGGGGGGCGCCAATCGTGGGGGGGGGGGGGGGGGGGGGGGCGCTCAGCCCACGGGCGGGCGCTGCGGCTTTAGCTGAGGGGCTGCTTTTCCGCCTCTGGCCTGGCCGACCCGTCCTCGGCTTCGGTTGGTTCTCGCCGACCGGGGGAACTCTAGAGGGTTCCTGAGCGAGGTCACGGGGCGGGGGAAATGACGGCTGTGGCCTCCCCGAGGGGAAGATGCCAGTGAAAGTGGTGCCTGGGTGACAGAGATGAGCGAGGAGCTGTGGTGAGTGAGGGTGGGAGGCGGGCACGGCTCACCTACCCGCCTGCCTGCAAAGCAGCTCTTGCCCGCCGGCCCTGTGCTGGACTGCTGGGCCTTCGGGCCGACATTCGCTCCCTCTCCTTCGGTGGCTTCTTCGCAAATGGCTGTTTCCAGGCAGCAAAACCTAATGCAAAGAATACATGCAGCCTCTGGGCTGTGTTGGGTGTAAGGCGTTGGATAGTGGTCTCTGGTTTTGTTACCTTGCTCCTGGCAGACTCATGACTTCAGACAGTGGGACTTGATGTATCTTGAAGGTCACTTCCAACTTTAAATGATTGTAGGATTCTGGTAGCTGCCTGGAACAAAATAAAATTCACTGCTTACAAATAAGTACTTTTCATAATGGCACTGTCAGGAAATGTTCACAACAATTGGGTATTTTACATCATCCTGCTTCAATAGACATTTGAGTCTTGTGTACTATTAGAGAAATGCTAAGTTCTCACAAATTTCTGTCTGCCTCTCTGTAAAGGAGATGTAATCCCTAGAAATACTCAAGGTCAGGCTTGATGAGGCTCTGAGCAACCTGATCTAGTTGAGGATATCCCTGCTCACTGCAAGGGGGTTGGACTGGATAACCTTTAGAGGTCCCTTCCAACCCAAAGCATTCTATGATGATCTTCTAAACCGCCTTTCCCGTGAATGAGAGTGGACATATCTATCCCATTTCTTATGATCATTACTATCACAGGGTGATAGCTGTGATTACTATCACAGAGTTGGAAGGGACTTCAAAAGATCATCTAGTCCAACCACCATACCAGAGCATACCTACACCAGGTCACATGGCAATGTGTCCAGGTGGGTTTTGAATGTTTCCAGAGAAGGAGACTCCACAACCTCTCTGGGCAGCCTGTTCTAATGTTCTGTCACCCTCACCAGGAAAAAAAGCTTCTCCTGTCAGTCTTGGGAACCAGCTATGTACATGCACACCACTTCTTGTATCCCAGTTCACAATGCCTGGGGCTTCTAAAGTGCCTTCCCACTTGCACCCCCTGTTCCTCTTCATAGGACTGTGAAAAGAGACCAGATGTCCTTGGGGACTTAGTTATATTGTACATTTATCTTAGCTAGCACCTCAAGTGCTCATTTGCAAAGGTCAGCTTTTTCAAACTGAAACTGTAAAATCATTATAAAAAAGACACAGTTATTCTTTTTGCAGAACTCACTAAAGAGGTTGCCCTCATCTCTTGCTCAAGCTCCAACAGGCAAAGTGATAGGCTATATTTTATATAACATATTCTCCTGACCCCTCTAGAAAAAGCAGATTTCAGCTCTTCTCCCTTCTTTCCCTAAAAGCAAACTCAACCTGTAGCTGTTGCAGTGATTCCTGCCACAGTGCACAGTATAATTTGTTCTCTACAGACCAGCTATCAGGAAATCACCTGCTTCAGCCAAACTACATCTTCAGAGGGAATTTTGCAAATCAAGATTCTACAGTACTTTCTCTGACACCTATTGCATTCAGTAGCCAGAACACATTTCAAAGCAAAAAATAACTAGTAAGAGATTGCCACGTAAGACAAACATAATTTGGTCTCACCCGCATTTGTAGTGCACATATTTTATCCTGTGGCTACTGTGTTTTACACATGTTACATATTAAACATTAACAGAAACTTGAGCAGTAAATGGACAAGAGCTAAAAAAAATATCTGGAAACTAACTTTCTTACCCCCAGATTTTATTCCGTCCCACTGTGTCCTAATATTCCTACCTAGGATCTTCCCCAGGCATTCAGGAGGCTCCTTCCTGGCCTGCCTTATAATCATAGAATCCCCTTTTATTGCTTTTTTTTTTTCCCCAATAAATAACAATGTGCTTCCATTAGTTTTCATATTTTTTTTTTTTTCCCAAAGACCAGCTTTAAATGTTTGTAATGATGCAAAACATGTCAAGAACAAATGCAAGTCTCCTTTTTCAACACACGTTTTTGGCACATAAAACTATGTGGCTTTTGGAGATCAGCTTTTGTCTTCCATGTTACCAGGTGCTTCCTCTTCTGTTGGATAAAGCTAAAAGGAAGCAATGTGAAGTCCACAAACCCTTAGAAAATCTTTGTCTTCCTTTCACAGATTTCAACATGAGGTCCAAATCCCAGCTGCAAGTTGCTCTGTTGGCTTTTTTTTTTTTCCCCTTCTTTTTAAAGTCCTTGTTATTCTTGACAGTGATGCTGAAGTGAACCAAGGAGATCCCACAAAGTACTTTTGTTTTCCTCTGAGATGGCAATAGTTACATTTGAGTGAGGACAATCTGATTTGGGGGGAAAGGGAGGGTGTTGTGTGGAACTGTTGCAACACACTTGCCTTTTGGCTGCAGCCTTTGACACACAGCATTGGCTGCTACCGCAGCTGTTTTGATTTGACCTTGCGCAAGCATCTCCACATCCTCTGGAGGAGGTCCTACACACCTTCTGCCTACCCCCCCATCTTCCTTTTCTCTGTCCACCTCTTCTGTCTGTCAGCTAAAAAACAGGCACCAGAACATGTGGACGACTCTGAACTACACATATTTTGACTTGACCCTTCTGTCAAATCTCCTTGAAGTTGGCCAACAGGTTCAAATTACAAAGACTGATGAACGGACAGTGTGATCACGGAGCCCTTCTTCCTTTAGTGGGGGAAGCTAAGAACGATGTTACTGTTTGGTCCTATCCCGTTCCCCAGGAGAAGTGGATTTCAGATCCAAATGTCTGTTTTCACTTGCATTTTGATGCTTTTACTTAACTTGTCCCTTGCTGCTGATGGCAGTTTCCAAACTGGCCAAATATTTATTGGTTTTTATCCTATTTATTGGTCCTCGCTCTTCCATAGATTTGTGGTGCTACTCCAATAAAAAGGTGATCTCATTCTGTAAATCATTCCTCAATGTACATCTTTGAAGTGAAAGGCTTCCTTTATTCTCTTTCCAGCTGTGTTTTAATGCCTAGTTTACGTTTTGTTCTATTTGTTTTTCATTATCTTAGAGTTCTTCTTGCACTTTGTATTTTGAAGCCGACTTTACTAGTTTCACTTCCTATTTTGATAAAGAGCTTATCAGCTGCTTTAATTTATTCTGAATAAAAGTGTCTGTTAAAGCCCAGCAGCTTCAGTGAGGCTCCATCTCACTTGCTGTACAACAATTAAACCATTAATTAAATAGAACCTGAGGGAAGAATGAAAACAGTCATGGGTGCCACTCCTTAATTACATCTTGAAACTTTTTGTTTTAATACTGACAACTCCTGTGTTCCAGTTTGTGGAACACAAACCCCTTCTCCTGTTGTGGGGCATCACTGGAAAGACTTTGGCCCCATCCTCTTGACCCCTGCCCTTTAGACATGGATAAGATCGCCTCTCACTCTTCTCCAGGCTGAAGAGCCCCAGGGCTCTCAGCCTTTCCTCATAAGGGAGATGTTCCAGTCCCCTCATCATCATCCTCTGCCAGAGGATGAGGAACTTTGCAACTCTTTTGTACAGTCTGCAAAAAAGGAAGCTGAATGCAACAAAAAATATGAACGGGAATTGTCATGTGAGCACGCAAAAGGAGAATTGCATCTGAAGTCCATTGTAGAGGCTGGGATCAGTCCACTCAGATACCACAGTATTAAGCCCCTGAAAGACTGGCTGATCTTTGCAGGTAGCATAAATACGCCTGCAGTCTTCTCCAGGCATGCTTGTTGTTTCCTCTGCAGCTGAGGAGGCCCCTTCTTTGACTTCCAGCCAGTAAAATAATGTTTTTTCCAGATAATGAGCCACTTTACATGAGGAAAATACTCTAGCATCCTGGACCTGTCTAAATAGCATTCCACGTACTCCTGGCTGCTCAACGCCCACACACAATTATTTCCAATGTTTGTTCCATTGCATCTTAAAAAAACTCTAACTCTGTTTGATTGCGATCTTCTCTCAGCCAGCTTTCACAGCTGTAACTAGATAGGGGCCAAATCATAAGACAGTAGACTTTTGAGAAATGCAACTTGCAATACGCATTCATCAGCTGTTGCCAAAATAACCACCAGTAGTAAATCCTTTCAAGGTACTGTCAGTAAAGATGGAAAGTGAGTTATATGCATACTGGGTACTTTCTGCCCATTGTAGCAGGATAGACATCTCCCCATCAACCACTGTGGGAAATCAGGAAGCCAGGGCTCACAAACAGTGGTTTTCAGAGTCAAAGATCATTTCTCTTCACGCCCACACAAAGCACAGTGCAGATTTAAATGTGACGGTTTTAAAATACGTATTTTGGCAAAACAGGGCAAGTTGGTGACTAAGTAAATCCTGGACTAGGTTTTCTCCACAGGTTTTATCATCTCATTATTTTTATGAGTTTTGACCTGTATTGTTGCTTTTTGCAGCTCTCCGTGGGTAATGATTTAGTCTAAACCAACACTGTTTTACTTCGCATAAGGTGTGATACAATTTCAGTAGGGCAGTCTTCATGACATCCTCTTCTTCAAATTCTGTGATACTGATCCAATTGAAACAAAGAAAGCTCAGAATACCTAAGTTTACTATGAAGCTTCAAGAGTAATTGGCAGAATCATCCTCTTACTGAGAAGTTCTGAACCTCAGGATGTAAATGAGGAAAAAAAAAAAAAAAAAAAAAAAGCAATCTCGTCCCTCAGACTTTCTTATGAGTTCTATCAGCAAATGGACATTGTGGAGAGATTGAGATCTGTACAAAAATCAATGTAAGTTTATTTTAGGACAGATTTTCCACTTTTAAACTACCTCTTTACTGTTACTCTTATTTTGTATATTGCACCTTTTGCCCTTGCAAAAAATTGACTTAGAGCGAAGTAAGGCATCTAGGTTGTGCCAAATACATTTGTGCTTTCCAACCCAACTGACTTTGCTGTCCAATGTCAAATTTGGGCTTCTTAAGAAAACCAGCTAACTTTAGTGATAGATTTATATTCTTCGTGGGTGTCTTTGGTCTGATACACCTGTTTTGATATTACTACAGGGGTGTTGGTTGTAGCTATCTCTTTGTGCAGGATCCCTTTGACTCGCTAGACTCCAGGGAGGGTAGAAATTACTGTTCACTGCTAACAGGTGGGACAAACATTGAAGCAGTCAGTCTGGTCTTCAGGATGGAGAAGGTGATGATCCATCAGTGAGGCAGATGAGCTTCCAAGGAACATTAGGGTTGTGGGGTTTATTTAATTATAATATATTAAAATCCTGCAAAATAACTGTTTAGACAGCAAAGTCAAGCATTTTGACATCAAAATATAGGATAATGAAGATTGCTCCCTGTCATGGCATTTTCAGGTGAGACTTCAGCTAAAGCATCCACATATGTAACAAACAAATGCCAGAGCTGATTTCACACATATCATGCTTGATTTTCTCCCTGACATGGTTTTGGTTCCTAGGCATTTGTATTTAGTTTCCTCGTACAGAGCTCTAAAATCCATGAGAAAAAAAAAATGCCTAACTTGCAGTTGGTTTGGGAATCACTGATCTTCCTTCCTACCTCCGACTGTAAGGACACCCTTCAAAACAACTCGTGGTCAACACCAGAGGCATTGTTCCATCACCGCACATCTCTGGCTCCCTCCCTGCTGATGCCGCTCTGTTGTTACCATTGAAGAACACTTTAAGGACTGATGGCTCAGGCTGTCCTGCCCCGCCTCAAAAATTCTTCTGAAACCCAAGGAATCCATTCTTGGGGCAGCTTATGCATCACCTGCCCCTGAGTGCCCAGGCATTAAACTAAGGGAAAAAGCAGATAGGTGAACGAGGAATAGAAGCAACTTATGCTTAGGGTGTTTTGCACTCCACAGAAATGACTTTAACTCTTAATCACCTGTAGGAATTACAGCCATCCTAAACCAGTCACCCTGCTATTCTTAGTCCTTTTGGTAATCACTTCTGTTCAGACTTCTATTTTCCACGGACAAACTGCCAACCCATTTGAGCAGTGGTTCAGCCACACACATTGCTGACTGCAGCGGGCAGTTGTTCTGCTCAGGCTTGTAATGTCAGTCTTTGACTCATGCTGTCGGAAGTCAATACAAACCTAATCTGCCTCAGTTGTCCTTTCCTTCCTTCCTAGACCCAGAAATATAAAAAGAGAGAGGTCTAAGTGCATTGGACAGAATTTCAGTGCAAATCCAGGGGATTTGTGCAGTGCCAAGGAGCAGATGGGACATAGTCCAAGAGTAATTGCCCATGAAAACGTGGCAACCAGCCTTTGGATTGGGTGTCTCTGAGAATGGGACAGGAGCGAGGTTTGCCAGGGAACTCACTGGAGGATTGAAGCAATGTTGTTTAAAACTTGCATAGTCTCACATGGCTGAAATACAGAGCTGGAACAGTACTGATTACTCATACGCTAGTGATGAGGAGGATATAAAGTAATAATGACCTTAAGTGACATTAATCTAGATTGAATCCAGTACCTAGACGAAATCTTCCCATTTATAACACTATGTCAACTACAGAAAAATACACAAGACAATAGACCTTTCTGCCACCTTGTCTTGCTTTTTTACAGGAATACAGTAACATAATCCTGTGCATGAAAAAGTACATTTTTACATTAGACAGGTTGCAATTTTTTGAAGTATTCTATGAAATAATGAAAATTACTGTGCTATCAGAACTACTACTTTTGTGGTTCTTATCATAGCTACAAAACCGAGGTTGAGGTCTTTAACTCATTATTTAAGACAAGTGCAGAACAACCTAATTACTTTAAAAAGAAAAAAAAAACCAAAACACACAGTATTCTGTTTGGCTGTTTAGTTTGCTAGAAAAGTATTTCAAAGCACAAGTTTGTTATTTTTGGAAACAACTGAAACATGAAAAATAAGAAAAAGCCAACTTGCTGTTAATTGGAAATAATATATTTAATTTTTAGAAGGAAGGAATAATAAAAAACATACATGGCTCTTCATCTCTGACTGTCTGATCTTTCTCAGTCTTTAAATTAGTCAAACCCTCTTGTGGTTTCCACTTGTAATATTAGATCTTTAAATGTCTGGCTTACACTCTAGCGTGAGCTCTGATGGCTGCCAAGTTGGAGACAAATCACTTTACACCAGACTTCCATAAGTTGCTAGAGAAATTAGTTCTGTCTCAGTTTTAACAGTTCTGGTTTTTAAAGTGTTATTTTACTCAATTGCCACCACTTTTGCTGGTTGCATGACATTTAGTGAAAGGGAAAAATAAAATAACGTTTTAAAGTGCAGAGGTTAGAACTTCTAGATCCTGTTTTCATGTTTAAAAGGATGAGATCAAAAAGAGCAAAAAGAGCCTTTGTTTATTTACCAATGAATTCTGGATGAGACACAACCAGTTCTTACCAGACTTCCAAGATACGCTCCTGCTGAAAACACAGAAAGAAATCACTTCAGATTTTGTTGGCATTATTCTGGAATTGTAGAGATTAGATGATGGACTTTGAGACATTAAAAATTAGCTGTTGTTAACTCGATTAAAAAAAAAAAAAAAAGAGGGGGCGGGAGGGGATAATTTGACCTAATAACTTTATAAACAGACCACAAATTTCCCATCTAAGATGCATGCTGGGACAGGTCCTGTAGGTCTTCCCAACCAAGATGCCCCCTCAGGACTCAGCCACTTGAGAACAAAAAAACAACAATAAGAAAGAACATCTGATTAGATAGAATTATCATTCAGGAAACATTTACGTGATAAACAATACCCATTACCACACAGTAAAATATTTTTCAACAAATAGTTAAAAACATCATCAAGTCTGCCTTAAGATTTTTGTGCATTTTTGTTTAGCTATGACTTCCATGTACAGACCAGGCTTCCTGGTTATTGGGCGGTAGCCGTGCGCTTTCGGAACCAGGTTGCCACGCCTCGAAACGGCAACACTTCCTATTGGGAAGAAAGAAAGTAGCCAGGACACGTATGTGGGAAGAAAAGGCACAACATACTTTATACCATCTAATTACAATACGAAGTCATTGCTATTTGTGACTTTTTAACATTACAACCTTTTTTTTTTTTTTTTAAATTAGTGCTCTGGGAGAATTACTGTACAGGACAGATGCATTGCAGAAGTATAGAAGTTCTACTGGGGAGTTTTATACCAGTGAGTCACTCGTCCTATCTGGGCATTCCAGAGGAGTGGAAGAGATTCACTGACATCATGTGTTATTTTCCAGTAATGTTATAAAAACAACAAGCTAAAAAGAAAAGCACAGATAATTTAAGTGACTATTACTACCAGGAAGTCAAACACAGCAGGCCATGCCTACTGCTAGTGCACAAAGAAGGAAGGCTCCTTTCTAAGAGCACACACATCAAATGCAACAAACCAGAAATATTTGGTAGAAGTTGTCAGGGTTAGACGATTGAAGAAACAGTGCAGTTTGGTGCCTTTCACACCCACCAAATTTTCTTTTCCATACAATTATTAAACAAAGTTATGTGAGACTGTCTGTGGACCTGGTATTATAACAGAATTTCTAAGTGCACAGACAGAGACTGAAACTTTCTTGTTCCTACAGCTATAAAAGGGTGCTTTAACAAAGGAAGTACCTACAATTAGTCTTACCCAAGCTGTATTTCTAGAAGAGACAGTTAAAACAATTATGAACTTATCCACTTCCCCACTGACAAGGTGTAATATTCTAAGCACACCATTAGTAGCTTCTGGTAACAACCACCATCAGAGACCAGATACTGGGCTAAGTGGATCCTTCATGTGCCTCAGATACCTGTTCAGACCTTTTGCTTTTGCTCTCAGTTGTCCAATCTTCCACACACTTACACATAAGCATAAACTCTTGCCCTGCCATCACCACTAACATTAGTATATCCCATCTCTGAATCTCATTCGATTCAAGCTACAATCCCGAGTGCATTTCATATGCCTACAACATATAAGCCATACGATGAACCACACTTACACAAAAATCTGCACAAATACATGGTATGTCTGAATTTTATCTTTTCTGTTTGGAGTCATTACTTTGGGCCTGGAAATCATATCTACCAGTCTTAAGAAACTGCACTGAAGACAACATAGTTTCTCCAAAAATAAAATGCTGCAAATTTTATGATAAAATGAATATGATCTCTCATTATGGGATGCTTGTCTTCTTATCCACTGTCTATATCAGAGGCATGTGTGTACACTTTTATCACTTTTGTATGACACTTTTCTTAAGCAGTAACAATTGGCTCTCTTGTGCCATGCAAGAACACACTTCCCTTCCCTTTCTTTCTCAATTCTTATCTTGCTGGCTGTCATTATGCTGTTCTCCACAACTTTCCTGCCACTTCCAGCAGGACAAGTTTTCCTTGTTCTCCATCACAGTTGGTCAGCTCAAAACATGGGTGTGTTTGGTTTTGCCCTATTTCTTGAAAGGCTAAGAAGCCACAGAAGCTGGAACAAAGTTACATTAAAAGATTGTAGTATCTCAGCTGCTTTCCACTGGCTACATGGAAATTAACCTGAAGATGTTCAAATACTTATGAAAAGCAATTACATTTAAAATGTTCAAGGTCAGCAAGGATTCCTCTGGCACATCATTGCAAAACACTCTTGCAAAAAGCATCTCCACCTGTGTTTCTATATTTTATCTCTTCATTACTTTGTCCATTTTGGCCATTAGGTATACAGCCCCTCGTGCACTAAATCTGACTCCATATGTCCTTTACATATTGAAACATATTTACTTTATACAAACACTTCATGAGATATAGCTTCTAACCTCTGTTTTAATAGAATTCTTTCTTGAAATGAGTAGAATCTCTTCAAAAGTAACAGTACTACTTTAATGCTACAGATTACCTTTCAGCTCCTCATTTGTAAAATTTGTATTTGTTTTTGATACAATGTTCTATTTTCCTTACTGCTGATACAGCAACCATCTCAAAAAAAGCCCCAACAAAAAAAACAAAGTAAAAAAGTAAAACAAATCAATCCGCACTCCAGGAAAGGCAGATAATTTTCTTACCGCTCTCAACAACTACCTGAAAGGAAGTTGCAGAGAGGTTGGTGTTGGTCTCTTATCACAAGTCACAACTGATAGGACAAGAGGAAAAGGCATCAAGTTGTGCCAGGGAATGTTTAGGTTGGGCATCAGGAAAAATCTCTATACCAAAAAGGTTACCAAAGCCTGGAACAGGCTGCCCAGGGAGGTGGTTGAATCGCCATCTCTGGAGGTATTTAAAAGCCATTTAGATGTGGGGCTCAAGGATATGGTGTAGTAGTGGCCCTCGCAGATAACAATCTTAGATAGATTGATGATCTTAAAGATCTTTTCCACCCATAGCAACAGACACTGATAAGGTAAATCAACAGGGTTTCTAAAACTGTGTCATACAGATCTGCCTTGAACCTTTTCCTTTCTTTCTTTCTGACACAGTGCTGGAAGACTTTTGTATCAGTGTAACTATACTAAACAGAAATGCAATATTAATAACAAAAAAGTTTAATTTTGACATAATTTCATTTAGATTCAGGAGAAGAAAACACAGTTAAGTGCCCAAAATTAATCTGGGGCGATTTATAACATTTATTTCCAATAGATATTAACAAAACACTTCTAAACGGCAGTATTTCCACTGATTAGTTCTATTATGCAGGAAGTCCTCAAGTATTTAAATGAGAAATTAATGAAGCATGTGTCATTTTAAAAAATTATACAAAAATCCTGTATACAAAATTTCGGCAATTTTGAGTTATATTGCTACCTTCTTTATAAACAGAGATGTTTTACAGACTTCTGTGGAATTAACAACATTAAGATCCCTTCATCTCAGCGATAAACCTCTGCAGAAGTGTTTTCTTATTTCTAAAAATATAACCATAATTATGACTACGTTTTATAGCCCATCTTCAGCACTTCTATTATCTTTAAGAGATGGCATGCTATAAAACAAACTGCCCCAAACCCATCATTTCCTTACTTATTGGTTTTCAAGGTGTAGTTTTTCAATAATAGTACAAAACAGTATTTATTGTGGCAGATGAAAAGAGTGATTATCACTCTAGTTAATTCAGAACTCACCACCATAATTCAGTAACTTTTCAGGAAATCTTAGGTGGATAAGAATCAAAGCAGCCTGTAGTAACTTTAACACGTCACCAGTTAGAACTGGGATTATGGTAAAGTCTGATTAAAAACAAAGTTCAGTTATTTGAATTTCTGCTTTTTCCTTGCCTGAAACTCTTCAGTTTTATTTTTGACCGATTTTATGAGCATTGATAAGGCAGGATCTTTGGCTTTCTTGGCAACCTCTCCTTTCTTTGCCATTTTGTTCTCCTGCCTTTTGCTTGACTCCTTAAGATCTTGCTCCTTTTCTTCTCTTCGTCGAGCTTTCTCTTCCAAGATCTTTTCTACTGCTTTTGTCTTCTTGAAATTTGGATCAGAAGGATCCAAATTAAACAGGGGAGAAGTAAACATGGCTTGAAATCTTGTATCAGCAACATTTACCTGAAGGCAGAAAAGAATTATTTATTTTGGGTAACTTTTACTCCCAATAGCAATGCTTATTAACTCAAACACACATACATACATACACACACACACACACACACACACACAAAATGAGCTGCCTAAGTAGTCATGAGATTGTTCACCATTCCTGGAACTGCTCCAGTCACAAAATCCCAGAGAGACAGAAGATACTGTTGTTAAAACGGACAACTGAATGCTTGTACAAATCCCATATAAGCCTCTATTGGCAGAGCAAGGAAAAAGTTTGCTGTTGGAAACTGACTGGAATGAAAGACATGCTGGCTAACAATCAGAAGAAATGTATCAATGAGTACTTAAGGCAAGGAGTTGTACAAGGCCTTGTGTAAACAGTGTCTTGTTAACTTGCACAGAGTTTGAGCCTGTTCCCTTCAACACTGTATCAAAATAGTTCTTGATTTTTGAAAACAGCCTGTCCTAAAAAGGTAGATCTGGTTCTTCTCCTTCAGAGAGTCCTCTGAGGAGGATACGAAACCACTAAATTTGTCCTGAAAATAATTGGTACTAACAAAGTTTCTAGCTGAGCCTCAAAATCAAGAGTACACCATTACCTGGAAGTCATCTTCTATTAATTCTTTCTTTTTCATTAAAAGTTTCTTTTTCTTCTTGCTCAAATTCTGTTGTTCTACAATCTTTTTATAATTAAAATGTTTTCTGTCATCATCCTCATCATCCATCATAAGCAGGGCCATTTCAGCCTGTTAGGAAATAAGAAAGTTCATGTACACAATGAAATTAAGTTTTCTATGATGAATATATCTTCGTGTTAATAAAGTCTGTATGACTCTACATACATATGAGTTGAAAGAGGGGGCAGTATTATTTCATCCGTAACAACATTCTTCTAACATTTTGTGGTGTACTATTAAATACAATAGTTGATTTCCTTTTTATTAGATATAAAATCAATGTAAATACCCACACTCAACTTTCAAATATCCCAATAATCTAATCTGAAAATTGTAAATAATAATTTACACATCACAGATGCAATATTATATTGATATTTATATAGCAAAATAAAAATTGACCTTTATGAATTCAGTTAACTTTTTCTGAGAAAGAATGTAAAGGGAGCATGCAGTCAAAAATAAATTTTCAAGGTTAAAAGTCTAAAGGAAAGTTTCAACACACAAATGTTTCATACAATGCCAATGTTAAAAATAAGTGTTCAGCACCGCCCAACACACAAACACACTGGGATGGCTTTAAAGCTCAACTAGTACAGCTTCTGAGCCCTTATATTTCATTATTACCTACCTCTGTTGAGCTGTATTCAATGATAAACTTCCAGAAAGATACCCTGGCATAATCTTAAGACATCAAGGCATGGACCATCTACCATTCTTCTCAGCTTTTTGCTCCAAAAGCTCTCACTATTAAAATTATATAGTTCTGTTCTATTGCCATCCTACAGAATTCAGAAGTTACACTCTCAGACACATAACACAAAGATTTGCAGAATTCGGGCCATGCAACATCTGTAATTCTTAACATTTCAAACCACGTTACCTTCCGTTTTTCAATTTCATCTTCTGAGATACTTTCAACTGATTGTGCTTTATTCTTGAAACCTAAATGCAAATATAGTACATGAACATGTTTATTCATGAGAGTATAATTTACCTATGACTAGAACCTCTAAGTGCATACTGTCATTTAAGTGTATTTTCTTGTAATCAGTACTTAAATGTCAGATGTGCAAAAAGGCTGAAAAGTTAAGAAAAAACATCTAGAGTTAAAACAATAAAAATCCACTGAGTATTTGTTCCCTTTAAGGAGGTAGCAGTATTCAAAATGGTATAAACAAGTCAACAAAAAGAGAACAGAGCAGTAGGGAGAAGTATCACAACAGTGCAGGAAAACATGACATTATTTGAAGAGAAATTAGTTTATATACTCATAAATGCTACTGAAGTGTTCTGAAGTTCTCAAACTGTTCATTCCTTCTACTTAAATAGACAATGTACTAAGTACTTTAGACAGCGAATGTCTATCTTTCCTCTGTATCCAGAATGCAAGTCTGCCAGCTTAATAAGAATTCATCAGGAAGAAAAGATGTCTTTAAAATTTATCTGTAAGGCTAAAAGACCCTAGTGTGCTGTTAGCCATGATAGCGCAAAAAACCCTTGTAAAAAAGATCTAAACAGAATTACAGGAATGAAGATGTCATTGACTCTGTTCAGCCTGAATATTCTGATGAAGCTCTTCTACTTAGAATTTACTTTAGATAGACAGTCCTGATTAGACAGACATAATGACTAGTAACAGAGTACGGCATTAGTCAAACTTAACTTTTAATGAAAACAGAGCTGTTTATAAATCCTACAAAATCACATTATTCTCTCTGTAGACCTCGATCAAGAAGAAGCAGGAAAAGCAGAAGATTTCCTGACTTGAACCACAAGCTCTGACCTTTGAGCTTGGAATTACATTCCCAGGCAATTTATTACAGTCCACTGGGGGTACTCTAAGGAAGATATTTGGCTCCAATTTGTTAAGCCAGATTTGTAGTCAGACTAGAAATAGAAACATGCCAGAAAAATGTCAGGTTTTATCTCTAAGTATACTCTGGAACAGGACACATTTCTTGAAGAACATTTTTTTCTCCCTTGGCTATTCTCTTGACTATTTCTAAATGGATTCCAAACTGGAAATGGATTTCTAGAAGAAACAAACCACCACCACCAAAAAATAAACTATCCAGATGTGCAATGTCATCAGCTTAATAACTAAACTGTCCATTTAGTAGTTCCAGAAAATGTGCAAGAAGATCAGATTCAGATATAATACTGTTAGCTGACCTACACAATTTATGTTAGTGTGTAGAAGGGAGAAATAAATGTCTTGTGTAAGACTTCAACAACTCTGAAATCTTTTGTATCTTCCTAGAACTGGCTAAACTAGAGGTTTGCTACACAGAACTGACAGCTGCCATCAGGCAGTGAGAACAGCTTTTTATCTCTTCTGCAATCCCAGTTCAAGTTGCCATTCAACTCTTTCTAGGCTCAAAAATTTAGTTTGCAACATTCATTTTGCACATCAATTGAATCACTGACGCTTCAAATACAGAGACTGACCCCAGATCAAAAAGTCCTCTCACCAGACCTCTTATTTGTCTTCTCAGAAGCTGGAAAGACAGTCCGAAAAGCCCCGTGAAGACTCAGTACACAAATCAGTAATACAGTTAAGACCTTTATCTTACATCTACTGGTTCTACAACTACACTCAGATTTTGCTGCTAATCTCTTATGTCTCTGCAGTTCTACTGCTATCCTCCAGCATTAAAAACCCATCAATTCCTACTTATATCATAAATTAGATGATGAGAAGGCATCAAAGTGTTTGGAAAGTACAGAAGGTACAATAATGTGTAAAGCCATGTAGCCATTTTCCTCAAAGAAAGATCAACAGAAACTATGTTTAATAATTACTCTAAAGCAACTACTGGAATAGTTGGAAACTATTCAGTGCTGTCCAAAAGCAGGCCATTGCTCTCACGTTAATAAGCATGTACACTATTCAGCTATCATTCTTACAACAATTTAAGCTACAGAAGTCATTCTGTCTCATGTGAACCTTTTCTGAGAAGCCAGAGAAACAGATGTAGTGAGACTGAAACTGTTCAATCCAAAGGAAAGTGTTAAAAAACACTTTTTAAAATGTTTGCATTAATGTAAAACAAAAGTGACTTTTTTTTTTTTTCCCTGACAATATCTAAGTAGAATCAAGCTTCTGAAATGCTACATCAAGGCTCATATATATGCAGCATTTTATACTGTAGCTAGTACTACTGAAAAGCCACAGAGGGATCATGCCCATATGAAAACTTTGGGCAAAGGAAGCACTGTTCTCAATTTCAGGAGTGCTGACTTGTACAGACACTATTTGGGCATGGCAAGAACAAAGAATGTGCTCTATCGTGCCTCTCCCAGGGTGAAGCATCCACAGCATAAGTATCACTGCCTGCTTTACAAACAGTTTTCAGAAACAAAGACAAACCCGATGAATATACACTTGAGTAGACTTAACCTAATTTCCAGCTTTCCTTTCACAGCACTTGAATTTGTTAGGTCCTTTGTCTAACAGCTCCTTACACTCTTGCTTTACAGTTGCTTCAGCTTCTCAAAAACTAACTTCCACAAGACCCATACACACAGTCTACAAGTGAATCCAGCATGGTAACAAATATACCTCTGCAACACCCTCAACAGCACTTCTGCACCCTCACACTTTATGCACTACTCCAGCCTACAAATATATCCTTATATATGCATATGTCATATGCTTTTTCAGCATCATTTGAAATCATCTGACAGACAGATTAAGGGAGAAATTTCAACCTTTTAGAGGAATTATAAAAGGTTTATGAAAAATTACAATAATTCAAATTAGTGCTGCCTAAATACAAAACTCACAAAGCTACAGGCTAGTTCAAAGATGATTGGAACACATTTTCCCCAACTGGATGAAGTAGCTATGCTTGAAAACAACCCCAGCTATGAGACAGACACTGTTCTGGGTAAACCTGGTGAAAACCAAAGTTGTGCTGCGTAGCCGCTGTCACACAACTGGCTTGCAGCCAACCACTGTAATGTTCCTTTAAAACTTCTCCAGGGCTAGCCACATTGTTTTCCTTCTCTTTCTTAGTACCTTTATCAGTAATCTTGCAGACAACAGCTTTATTTTCTTAACCTTTGGGAGTAGTAAAATAGACATAAAGACTCCATGCACATTTAAAATGTATCTTCTGTATTACAGACAAGAAGGTTGAAGAATCTGCAGATAAAACCATTCTTTGCTGAGCCCCTCCATGACAAAGAATTTCTTACATAATGTAGGAGGAAACATTTCTTCAGAGATTTCACATAGAACTTTGAAACATCAAAAGTTAATATGAGAGTACCTACAAAACCTTCCTCGTGCAAAAAAAAATAAATAAGACATTGCATGCCACCATAAGTTGTGGTATTTTCTATAAGGCATGGATAGGACTCACCCTGCTGTTCTGTAGTTCAGACTATTAAGGCATATGCATAAGCATATTAAGACACAAAGAAGTTGAGGTTTGGGGTTTAAATTATTTACTTTCTCATAATACAAACCTGAAACAACCAGTCCAGAAGCCGATGGTGGCTGGTATCATATTAAAAGTAATTTACTCTTTTTAAAATGGAACTTGGATCTGCATTGCTATATTAAAAAAAACCAAACAAAACAACCAAAAGAAGAGACTCTTGATATTCCTAAATGTGGCTTTCTTAACACTTTTTTTTTTCCCCCAGCCTTTTTTCTTTATTTTAATATACAGTAGTATGAGCTATCCTAAGGCTTTTGCTCCCAAAAGCATGGAAAGACAGAAATCACACTTACTGGTGTGATTACCTTAAAACTGTAACCAGCAAAATCATAAAAAAATGAAATAAATTTGCTGTTACCACAGCAAAAGATAATTTAAACATAAGACTAAAAAGCCAGTAAAAAAGGTATCCTAAAAATCTACGCTGGACAAGTTGTTCTCGAGAACATTGAATTTTTCTATTTGGGTTTCTAGGCAGTCAGAGTACAGTAGTAAAAATGAGCATCAGACTACGAGAAAAGAAAATTGATTTCTTCCGAAAGACAACTTTGTTTATGACGCAAAAATACTTGACATTTATGTAACTGACCCAAACTTCAAAGAGATCCATACATACCTGGATCCTCCTATATAAAAGGAAACAGGCTTCAAAGGCAATGAGGTTCTTTTAACTGGAATATTTAGGGGAGCAGATGGTCAGCTTGTTTCTAACATCCATCCTCAGAAATTGGCTAAATAGTGGTCTCTGATGAAAGCTAAGAGAACAATTTTGTCCACTAATCCACACAGCACAATATACATCATTTCACAAGAGCAGCACCTGCAATTTTAGGCAAATTCTACCTACTTTATTTCATTCTGAATATACTATCTCTGCACTCACTCTAGTCCAACTTTATATCTAAACTGATAATTTAAAGGAAGGGCAGATTTATTTTAAGAGTCACCTGTCTTGACCTACCTGTTTTCTCAAGTTCTTCAGCAAAATACGGGTCCTCGAGATCAACATCAGGTGGAAGTTCATCTTCACTCTGTTCTCTACCAGCAGCAGCCTGTAACAAAGCACAAATATTATTTCTATCAACATATAAACTACTATAAAACTTTAACTGGAATTAGATGTTCCTTCTGTTACAACTATGAAGATGAAAACTAAAATACTGTAAACTGAACATGATAAAACTAGAACAAAGTAAAAAGTGTTAGCAAAGACAAATCAAAAATTTTAAATCTTGTTTCATGTATTGAAAGATTTTTGTGTACGTGAGGAAGGGCTATTGATATATTCCAGGGATTTTTATTAGATGTACCCACCAATTGTGATGCCAAACACACCAACAAATTACAGGATCACAGCATTGTTACATTCTTACTTAAATTCCACAAAAACTCTGCTTGGGGAAAAACTTGAGCAATGAGCTTCATTTTACACTCTGAAATTCAGAAAGACTGAGCTCTGATCTAAAAGACAAAATTTTATTACTAGAAGTTTTGTGTCATACACCCTTGACTTCATTGATAGACTGACCAGAAATATCATGCTAGCAAAAGCTGCTCTGCTACCTAACAGTGTTACCGACTCTATTCAGAGCACTCATTTTCTGTAAGGTTTAAGAAGTTACTCATCAAATGCCAGTTAAAACTGACTGGAATGCACAATGTTAACCCAAGTTGTAGAGATTACTCTTAAAAACATGATTCTGCAATATGAATTATCAGAGTAATTCAGGAATACAGGAGAGATAGATTCTGTATGTCACTTTTTTCCTACCACATGCCCAAACAATTATCTGCCTATTTTGGCACATTACCACCATAAGAGTCAGTTACTTGACAATTACTTTCTGTGTGTGTGAAAAGATGAAGCAATGTCAATTTTCACATTAATATAGGACCATTTCTTATTCATATGTAGAAATGTTTACCAAATGTGCTCTTGCAACTTGACATTTGCATAGTTCTTTGTGGCTATCAATTGTTTGCCATTACAGCTTTGGGAAACAAGTCTGTATTATTTTAGGCCAAAAAAGTCTGAAACTACAATTATCATTATCATAACAACTTTGAATGATGGGCACATGGTAGCAAAAAAGACCCTTCCTAATGCATTCAAAAATGTCAAATAAAACCCAGCTATTATTATGACTCATCTTTAACACAATACCAGCAGATAAACAAAATCCTGTGTAAGCATAGATCTAGTAGTATCTTGAACATCCTTTTGCTCTGTAAGTTCCATGAGGCATGCTCGGTCTTTCCACACAAGTGACCACTGCAAATTTGAACCTTAGAATAGTACTGGAAGTGATACAGCTTTTTATTTAGTTTATCAAGGAAAAAAAAAAGTAACAGTAAATTAAGAAAATAAACAACAACTCCCCTCCAAGTGGCCAATGCAAATGTTACCTTTCTCTTTTTCTTAAGAATTCTTTTTTCTTTCTTCTTCTCTAGATATTTTTGCCATGGGGTTAGGTTATCCTTTCCTTCCAACTTGTTTTTGACCATTTCTTCAGCAGTTTCTTTGAGGCCTAGAACAAAAAAATGGTAAAAAATTAATCAGATTTTTTTTTTAACCTTTTACAAAAAGAGAAAACTGTTGATTTCTCTAGTTTAACAAGTCTGGGAAAGCAACATAGATAATTGCCTAAAACACCATCTTTGTAAATGAGGTCACTTTACAGGATGTGTTTTTCCAAATTAAAAAAAAACCCTCCTCAGTAACAAATTGAACAAGAGGCAGGAGAACTTGCTTATGTGATATCTGATTTCTAACACTCTTGCTATTCCTCATAAAGGTCTCATTGACAGACTTGGACTCGCTTAACTGTGCAGTCCACAAATACCACTTTTGAAGAATACAAGTTACACAGTTAAAATAACAACAGACTTATACAGAGCCTTTAATGTACCTTACCATAATTAAGATTCACAGAACCACTCAGAATACAGTCCACTCGTTCCCAAAACTAAGTATAAAAGATGAAGTGACTTGATGATGATTCCAAACTGTTAAATCACTATCATAGCTGGCTTGAACCTCTCTCTCTGTATGAGGTGCCCTTCATTTCACAGAGGTACTAACTGGTTGTTGTTGTATCAATATGTCTTGCTTATGTGATAAAGTTGCTATATATAGCACCTCCATTGCTGACACTTTGCCTCTCTGATTATACTATGACAATGCTGCAGAATCTCTGATGACCAGTGTGGTTTTCATCCATTACCAAAAAAAGAACAATATGCTATTGTTTGAATAAATGTAAAGTAAAAATATTTGCAGCTAGAAAAGCACAGAAAAACGTAAATAAAAGCTCCAAATAATTTCTTGCATTATGTATTCATGTCATAATATGACATGCGTTGTTTAACTAGACAAGCTATTTTCAGTCCAGCTAAGCCTTTTAAAGCTACAGAGTACTGGTCTGCTTTGACAACAGAAAACTACATAAAATTAAAAACCAGTACACACCTGTTATGACAGTAAACCTAGATTCAGGTTCAATGCTTGAGTATTTAATTACATATTTAATGCTTAAATACTTTTTTTCTTTTAAGTGTTAGCAAGAAGCAGACACTAAGGGCATAAACTGCTTGAAACATATCAACTTCTCAAAGAAACAAACAAAAATACTTTCTGTTTACTGATTACCAGTTCAAATTGTAGTAACAAAAATGTGGCAAGAGAAATAAACCATCCTCTGTTTTGGTGAGCACACCAAGTTACCAAATACTTTGCACTTCATAGCTAGGCAAACTGAAAGATCTAAGGAGGAGAGCACCATTCTCTCACCAGATTCAGTGAGGAACTGTAACTGTTAGACCATTAGCTCAGATCTATACCTCCTCGGTATCTTTTTGTTATAGAAAACCTCAAGTTTGTGTTTCCTGCCCTATCAAAAGGGAAAGGTGTCTACAAGCTTTTCTGAAGGAAACTTCCTCTTGACTTTAAGAGCATGACAGTTTTCTGAGGGTCCTAAAAAACTAAACCTCATAGAAGTGCAACATAATATTTCCCACATAATAAATAGTAAAATTTCCCACATAATAAATCATAATTCCCACATAACAGGAGGAGACAGTTAAGTGTGGATGTGTTAATTAGGTTTACATTAAATTCCATCATTTTAGACTGCCACTGTTTCAATGCCTAGCTCTTGAAGCTGTACACACAGATATGTCTTAACTCTTAATTTGGCTTTTGTCAGTACGCATTCTGATAGGTTCCCATCATGTGATCACATTTTACCTTTTCCAGAGGATCTTAGCTGTTTGATCTACAGATTATGAACATGTAACTATTTGATGTTTTGTGTTACTATTCAATGTGTAGCTAAATTACTGAACATAATAATGTGCAGAAAAAATACCAAACATAACTGAGCCCTACTGCAGAAAGAGAAGAATACGTAGCATTACAGTATTTAATGGTGCAAAAATATCACCTTAAAAAAGAATCCATTAAATAACTGGAGCATCCCCATTTGCTATTGAGAACATTTACATCTAGAGTAAGCACTTTATTTAAAAGCAAACTGTGTTCTGTGGTGAAAAATTCCATACACTTCAGGATTGCTTTTTCGGAAGTATTTATATTACACAGCACCTATATGTTAACTGATTTCAGATGAAGCTTATACACTTGCAACACCTTCTTCACAAGATGGGCACTTACAAAAACAAAATTACACAATGTAGAGATTAACTGACTTGCTTTGCAACACGCTGGAACAGAATTCAGTGGCAGAAAGACAGAATCCACTTCCCTGGAAAGAGGTAACAGCCTGAGCAATGACATCTTTTTCTCCTACCTGCAATTCCTCGCTTCATTCACTACATACTTTTCTCCTTTTTTTTTTTTTTAATTTCTGTAACAACTCACATGTCCTACCATTAACATCTTTTACAACGTGACTGATAGAACTTGGGAGCACGTAGGAATCATGTTTCTGCTTTCCCCTCCAAGTCTGATATATGCCATCCCTTCCCCAATTCCACTTGTTCCAATTGTCTCTCTTCAGCAACCCCTTCTTATCACCCCAGCCCTCACCTTACCAAGTCCTACTCTCCCCCCCTTCATACCAGTTCTACTGCCCATACTTGGACTTTAATGTCCTAGATGAGATCTCATCTTCCTCCCAACACCCAGGTTTCTCAGTTGGCCTTTCCCCACTCTTCAGCATTCCTTCCAGCCTTCCTCAGTAATGAGGAACTGAAAACAAAGTTCATAATGGAAAAATTGGGCAGCTTTCATTTAGAGTTATAACCATCCTCAGAAGAGAGTGCAGAACATTTTTCTGAAAAATTGCAAGCACCAATTTCTGCTCTTTTGCTTGTTGATGCTCCAAAAATAATTCAAAGGCTGGAGCGCTGGTTACAACATGTCTGAGACATGAAATGTGGACAAGATCTAAAAATCACATAAAATCATGTCTTATAGGGAGAAAAGAGTGGAGCAAAAAAAGATAGAGTGTCCTTCTACTATCCTGGGAATTAATGAGAATTAACATTAAGTGGTAAACCATTACAGCAACAAAAATTAGCTACTAAACCAGCACACAAATGCAGACTCACAATAAAGGAAGGATATTGTATAGGTTCACTAAAATTGCGCCACTAAGAAACCCTCTTCTACAACAAGAACAAATATTTAGTTCTTTCCAACTCTACACTTCTTCATCTCCAAAGTCAATGAAAGCAGAGTCGTCCGCGTCCTAGAAATTAAACTGCTATTACTTTGGATATTATTTTGCATACTTTTGTGGAAACAATTACTGGTCAGCTAGCAATCTTGCAGATGGTCTCTAAGGACAGAAAAATACTGGATTAAAAAATGTATGTCATCTCCAGAAAAAGAGAGACCCAAAATCTCAAAGGAGGTTACAAGATTTCTGATTTATTTGCCTGGAAAATGGAATCATTTGATCCATCTGGCACAGAAGGACTTGGAATAAAATACGGCCCTTTCTTGTGGTATTTGGCAGTCTCATGAAAGGCATTAGAGTTTCTCCACAGATTAGAATGGCTTAGAAACTACTGTCCAGACCACTTCCCGAGAATAAGAGTGTATTTAAGTGGTCAAAAGGCTTTTGATTGCAGAAGGGAAAAGGAATCGTCTACTTTAGGTAGAATTATTAACTGGCCATAGAAAAGGATAATTTATACCCTTATCGATATAAAATTTTTCTTTAGACTAAATTAATCACACTAGCTTTCTTTAACCTTCACAAATAAAGGTCAAGAAAAGAGAGGAGAAAGGTCATCTATATTATCACACAACTAAATCATACCTGAGCTAGAGACTTAAAAGCACAATAAACACTACAACAAACATATATATTCCTTCGCACTCTGGTGGGAGAATGAGGGAGGGTGGGCAGGCCAGAATTTTTACTTCTCTAAACACTTAGTTTTGAAAGCTTTTGGAAGTTTTAACAGCATGCAACTGTCACAATTATTAGAAGCTGATAAGATGCTTCTCTGTTCTCAGGAAATCTAAACAAGCATGTTCATCTTGCATATCATGTCTTACGAGAAAGAAGAAACACCTTGCTGCAGGTAGCTAAAAGGAATGGGGGACAGAAACATTCTGAGAACACTAGAATTTGGCACCCCTCAAGATAAGACTTCTTATGTCGACAAAGTTTTCGTAACATAGTATAACTGCTTGGAAAAACAACCCACCACACTTAGCTCCTAAGATGTCAAGAGTGAGGAACTACAGAGCAGCTCAGCACACATTGCTTCATGCTGCAAGAGGTAAGACTGCTTCAGTCAGAGGACATGGTACACAATGAGACTGATAGATATATTCCATATGAGCATTTCTGAGCTCCATATAATCTGTAACAACAGACAGTTGGGATTTACTATGCACTTTACAGAGACACAATTGCCTGTTATTCTACTTCTGATTACAACAAAGCTGAAATTTTCCTTTAAGCCTAGATAAATATTTACATTTCATTCTTCCCAAAGGAAGAATTTTGAAGTCAAATAAAAAACCAAAACAAACTATATGAAAACCTGGCTGAATACCATCAAGAAATGCAGTTATGGTCTTGTCCCTCTTCACCTTCTAAAAGGAGCTCTGGGAGCTGAATAAAGATGCACAGTAATTGTTGCTCAAATCAGATATGATTAATAAAACAGATGGATGCTTAAATATAACACTGATTTTGTGCCTAAAAGAAACAGACCAAAGAGAGTTGGAACTACATCTGATTTATTTTTGCTGGCACTGTGGTTTATTTAAAACTATTATGATTCAAGAATAACTGAATCATTCACAAAATATGCTTTCTATAACCATGTGTAAATATTTTTGCCAAAACTCAGATTTTTAAATTAATTCAGATCTCTGCCTTTCAATTGAAAGGCTTTCTAGATTTAATTGTTGTAGCTCTCTCTATATTAAACACTTGGGTGGGAAAAAGATTTTGCAATAAATCAAGCAGATTAAAGCAGAGCTTGATAATAAAAATATTTCAACAGACTAACTAGTTCTGAAAAAAAAAAAAAAGGCGTCTTCAGAGATTATAACAAAAACTGTTTTTGAATTCCCAGAATGCTCCAACTCAACATAATTAAATTGGTTTGGAATTTAAATAAGCACATTTGATCAAGAAAAAAATAACATAATAACATACTTCTCTCCCATAAGAAAGCACAACCTCAACTAGGTATATAGTGCCAGAGCTATAAACTACTGTTCAGGATGTGCTGGCTATGCTCCACCATAAAATAAAATATTAGAAAAAATACAACTCTCTCAGGTGTGCAAGACCTCCTCTCCAAACGCTGCCTGAAATCAGTGATGTCTAAAGTGTTGCCATACATTAGACTCAAAAGCAAAGTTAAAACACTTTTAGTACTTGGGTTTTGCACAAAGCTATATTCCAGGAGCTAATAGTGGTATTGACTGGGCTCGTGGAGATGCACATCTAACTAGCAATGGCAAGTGAACACACTGATTTCCAGAAGGTCTGTTCTTTGATAATACTCCTAACTTTTTCAGGGTAAGAAATGAGGAAATGTTAGCATATACTGCAAAATCACCATTGCTAAACTAACATCAAGTACCCCGTCTATTAGGGAACTGGATTCCTTCTCTACTACAGTTCCTAAATGTTAATATAATTGACTTGTAACATGCAAGGCACAGTTTCAAGAGGTAGTCTTCCAGAAAACTTCTTGCTCTCCCTGTGCGAGAGAGACTACAGAGAGTTTCTTTTAGTCTCTCTTAAAGAGAGTTTTCCATCTCCTCCTATGAATGGTTTGCTCTAAATTCAGAACTGTGTCACCCCATTACATTGCTTAGACTAATTTACAGAACTTCATTCATACAATTGCAAGATTTTTTGGAAGACAGACTGTATAACAAACAAAAAACCCTCCAAAGCTGTTTTCCAAAACAACACATAAAATGGAAGCTTTTCTAACTGTTTAAACCATGCCCTGGCATATCTAAATACAGAACACATTCCTAGTAGTATTTGTTTTGACTGTTGTTTCCACCTTCAGTCTGAAAGTTGGCAACAACAAATCTTTGTAAAAATCTTGTATGAAAACAAGAATTGTTTGAATGCTCAATGACACAATGAATTAAAACTAAGCAAGCAACACGAAGAAGGCAAATACTGACACACCGTGGACAGATGAAGTAAACCATGGCAATACAGCAGTGTTAGGAAGCACTTGTCTTATCACATATAGGGGCCTTCTCTAAAGTTTTGGGAGAATACATGCCAGAAATTATCAGAATTGCATCAGCATGACTGAAAACATACACCTGTTTTTAATGCCAGTGGATACTTTGGAATAGGGGTCTTATCAAGAACTAGGAATAAAACTATCCCATACAGTTCGATCAATTTCAGTCAAGTAGTACAGACCAGAACAAGATTTAAAAAGTGTTTGTATTCCACAAAAACTATTTAAGTGAATTTAGAATGTTAGTGCAAATAGTATCATTAGACATGCATTCCTAGCTGGTATTAGCACACCAGTGATAAAGGGGCTGGATTCTAGTATGTCTCTGCTCTCAGTATTTACAGTAACAGATCAGACTGTGTCCTTTCATGGCCTGCAGTCCTAAACCTACTGAGCCAATACAGCCCCTTGATGCTCCCATAAGATAATATCCCGCTTCCCTAGTCTCTGGACTGCATAATTCAGCTCTGAGCATTCACCAGATACTTCCATTTGCCTGACTCACTAACTCAGTGGGAAAGATACATTTTTTTCTTCATTTTCAGAGTAGTTCTGTCATTTTAGCAAATTAAATCGAGCCTGCAAAGAGATGGAACAAATGCCAGGGCTGGTACAGGCAGTCAGAATGAGCTTTAGGCCAGAATGAAGGAGGAGAGGCCGCAGTGAAAATCCTTCCCGCTGTGGATGTAGCAAGTTGTTTAACTGGCTTTGTAAGAGACTGCAGGGAAAGCACACACACACAAACAAAGTACTAAAACCATTCTGGATGTCTTTTCATTATATAAAAAAAAAGGATGTTGTTTTTCAGCTCTCAGGATAAGTTCTGCTGGTATGCTACATGGTGAAGTTATATTTTTTTCATTTCCAGATGAAAATCTGTATGTCACTATCCCCCAACTTTTCTTCCTGGTAGCTTTCTTTCCCACAGAGCACTCTCACTGGAAGGTCAGATTTCTCTGTTCCCCAAATCTTCAGTATTATGCATTCTCCCCTAACTTTAGGCTATGTTTTCATATCATAATGGTTTTCATTTTAAAATGTATAGGTATGTTTTATGACTGTATTCTAACAGAAGAATTCTATAAATTGAGGAATAAACAAGCACACACACACATGCACAAAAATGGTAAAAAAATAAGCTACCAAGAGAAGCTGAGGAACTGAGTTCAATCACATTATTTCTTCTATTTCCCTCACTGTAATACACCTGGATTTCAATTTATTGGAAAAAAAAAAAAGGGCCAGTTTCAACTATTATAAATGCAACACCTTACACTCTAGCCCTATGAGTAATTCAGTACTGTATATCCACCAAGTTAGTGAAAGAAAAAAGTAAAGC
The DNA here is from genome assembly GCA_027560015.1 of Chloroceryle amazona. Lineage (NCBI taxonomy): Eukaryota > Metazoa > Chordata > Aves > Coraciiformes > Cerylidae > Chloroceryle > Chloroceryle amazona. The sequence goes on along the minus strand of JANHFX010007918.1, from coordinate 19,034 downwards.
TTACCTGGAACCCATTTAATCTCCATTCCAATATCCTTTTCTTCCTGTTTTTTTTCTTTTTCTTGGATACTTTGCAAAAGTTCTCGATACTTGGCAATTTGCTCTTCATCATCTTTTTGGCTTTTCCTGGGTTTGTCATCTTCCATTTCATGAGCTACATCACCATCTAGAAAGAGAAAGTAAAGCTGTCACAGACAACCTCGAGAAAGTAATCAATGGAAACACACCAGAGGCAAATACATTATTTCTAAAAATAAATCTGAAATATTTTTATCTGTTATTGCCCTGAAGAGTAACCAATTTTAGAATTCCCCTACTTAGATGAAATAAAAATAGTATCTGAAAAAAGAAAATTTGTCCAAAGGAAATTGCTGCTCAGACACAGCATCCTTTACTGCATTTTAAAATTACTTTCAGAGTACCTTAAAGTAGAATAGGACCTAAATCTAAAAAACAAAATAAGTAACAAAAGGATTTTGAAAAGATTGCTACATTTTCATAAATAAAGGTTCTGTAACACAGATAATTATTCAATGCCTTAATCTTCAGTGACTTGCCCAATTATAAAATTCATCAAGATGGAAAGGTTTTTTCATCCATTTTGTAGAACACTACAATGTGACTTACAATAAGCTTTTAAACAAATGTTTCAGAGAGAACAGGCTTTGAAAGGCTTTGAAGATACTGCACCTCGAGCCACAGAAAACTAGGTTTGTAGCAAGCTCCTGATTTTCTTTCTCTCTGGTTTAGCAGTAAAGCCGTGCCTCCTACAGTACCCAGTTGTAGGGATGGCATTACTAGTGTCTAGAAAGACACATCTCACAGTTCCAAGTTCACACAGTGTGTGAAGTTTTCTAGTCTTTGGCTAAAACGTACATGTGACACTTTTCTTGTACAACCCATCACTGCAAGAAGCTGATCATTGGCTGCAAGCAGAAATACTTATAGATTATAGAACCATATAACTGTTTAGGTTATAAAAGATCTTCCAGACCATCAAGTCCAACAGTAAAGCCAGCAGTGCCAAGCTGACACTAAACCACATCACTAAGCACCACATCTACACACATCCTCCTTTTCTCTCTGCATAACCTTGTGACATCCTTGTAGTCCTCCTGAGTTGCAGGACCCTTCTTCCAAAGGTCATAAACTCTCCTTTTGTTCCCGAGTTCCAGCCAAAGTTCTCTGTTCAGCCAGGCCAGTCTTCTTCCCCATAGCCTTGTCTTTCAGCACATGGGGACTGTTAACTGCAGCTGCTTTTCCACTTTCCTCATCAGAAGCTGAGATCCAAGAGAAAAGCATCTGCTCACGCAGAAAGCAAAAGGCATTCTTTTTTGAAGACTGAGGAGAAAAATAAGCTATTTGGTTGTTTCTTCTTCCTGGTGTCATGTGAAATGAGATGGAAAGCTACACTGAATGAGCACTGAAGAAGTCCTCAAGCTAGTAAAGCCTCCCTTGAAACTGTATTTTGTATTTACAACTGGTTTTGATAGGAGAAATTTAAGTAGCGATGTGTATTGTCATACTTTCTCATTTAGCTAAAACATGCGTTTCTCTTGTCAAAACTAACAGTTTTAAAACAAATGTTCAACATTGCCTTCAAAAAAACCTTAAGAGCCTTTTCATTCTGTAAGCAAATAAAGAACACTTGACAATAGCTGCAAGAAAGGAAAGTGAGCTGAATATGTTCTCAAAGTTTGTTCAGAGTTCAAATAACCTTGTCACTAGCTTTCAAGTATCACGCTGTATTGCACAACATGAGGAATCACTTTCTGATGGATATTAAGGCAGTAATCCTTTCTGCCAAGAGCTTGTACAAAGACTTTTTGAACAAAACGCACAAACAAAACAAAATGTTCTGGTGGATTAACAGCTGTACTGCAAGACAAATGCAATTAACCTGTGAAGGAAAAAAATATAAAAGGCAAAAGCTAATGAAGTTTAGAGTATAAAATGCAAGTATATTCTTGTTGTTTTCAAAGGAAATTAGTAACAGAAGTGCTAAAAGAATTAAGAAGTTAAAATCTTGAGGCAGGTCAGAAACTTTCAAATACAACAGTATGTAGGGGGTTTTGTTAGTTTTAAAAATTAATCAAAAATATAAACAAACATCGAGGCTCAATATATTAAATTGCTGCTTGGTAGCTGTGTTAGCCAAGAAGACCTTCTTGTAATTACAGGGGTTTGAAGAGATCATATTCTCAGTTTAAGAAAATTATCTTGCAATGGCAGAGTAGATGATTCACTTTCTTCTTGTTATTGTTAACTCAGACTTAGTAAGAAGAGTATAAAAATTATAGCAGACACAACATTTGACAAGAGGTCTGCTGCAAAGCTGAGTTTCTTTTAAAGATAGAAAGATAAAATTCCCCCTCATGATGTAATAGCACACCAGAAATTCCAGCTACTGCTGATGGATGTACCATAAAAATGCTCTAAATGTCTCAATTCTATCCAGGATAGTTACTCAAATTCAGACAGGTACTGAAAACCAAAACCTACAACACAGGTAGACCTGCAGAAGTGGAAAAGGAAAGCTCAACACTTCAGCATTCAGGAAGCAGGTCTGAGGTAGAGGTTATTGCACTACAGCACATCATGATCTGAAATAGTCAATGCATTGACCTCAGTCTTGAGCCAGAAATTAGTGGCAAAGAAAACTTTGGGTTTTAACGTCACTTTCCCACATTCTCATCACTTTCTGAAAAAGAGGTTGTGCAAATCCCATTAGTTCACCCAAATGATAATAAAAAAGAAGAGAAAAAATAGAATTCAAAGTCATCAAAATAAGCTTATTCAAAGCATATCACAGTAGATGTCTTTTTTGTAAGGTATTTTTCATGGAGAAGGCAGACACTGGAAGAGAATGCAAACTCCTCCAACAGCTTGTATAAACTTCTGGGAAGGAAAGTTGAGACAACCCTTGCTACTGGCCTTCCAAGCACCTTTTATTGATACTAATAAAAAATAAACCCAATGCAAAAACTCCTGCAAACACACTTTGGAAAATTACCTAACACCTGCATGAGTTATACCAAACTTCTGATGCTTCACAGAAAGTACAAAACTAACCAGCTTCTGGTATGTCTATTCTGTCCCATGAAATTCCACCCAGGCTTGGCTAAATCATAAACTCATAACTCCTTTTGCTAGCTTGTTTACTTTCAAAATATTTCAGCAACATGCCAAAACTAACCCACCAGAAATATTCTAAAAATTCTGATCCTTGTTGCTTTTAAAGCAGCAGTAATGCTTGAGTGTCCAAAGCAGCAATAATGGACAGAAGCTAGCCCAAGTAATATCCTATCCAATGCATTTTAGAAACTGGGATGATATTAAGTAACTGCGTGTTCCACTTCTTGCACCAAATAGACTTCAAAATAATAAAAAGATTTATTAAATGGTCATAAATGGTCTGATTTTAACATTAATCTCTAAAGATAAGATTAGCAGCACTATATATAAAATACAGTGAAACTCCACCCAGCAACTCCTTCTTCCCAACAGCTACATTTTTACTTTCTTTGCACTTGTGCACCTCTGACATTGGTGCAGTAGCACAAAACAAAAGATCGACTGCTGTTGTAGAGGGTTGTATTGGAAGTCCAACACTGCACAAAACTGTGCTCCCTTCGTGGTGTCCAAGAAGCATTTGGACAATTCTTAAATATATGATTTAACTTTTAGGTTGCCCTGTGTGGAGTCAGAACTTGGACTCCATGATCCTTGTGGGTCTCTTCAGACTCAGGATATTCTACAATTATATCATTAGGAACAGCTAATTAAAAATACCCCGTTAAAAGCATTTTGTGATACAATCTATTCAGGTATTCTATGCAGCTTTGCAAGGCAGAATAGCAGAAAACATGTTGCTCTTGCATCTTGGAGCTCCAAGCTCAAAGGCACTGCACCCCAAAAAAGAAGAAATCAGGCAAAGATGCCAGGAGGCCCCTATGGATGAACAACGAACTCCTGGCCAAAATCAAACACAAAAAGGGGAATCCACAAAGGGTGGAAGCAAGGACAGGTAACCTGGGAACAAAGAGATTGTTCATGAAACCAGAAACCAGGTTAGAAAAGCTAAAGTCCTGATGGAGTCAAACATGGACAGGGACATTAAAAATAATAGAGTATGTTATGGTATGTCAGAGAAAAAATGAAAAGCAAGAGAGAACGTGGGGCCTCTCCGGAGGGATGCAGGTGACCTGGTTACTGAGGATATGGAGAGGGCTGAAACACGCAACAACTTGCTTCAGTCTTTACTACTTGAGTCACACCACCCAAGTCACAGAGGGCATTAATCACCCAGGGTAGGAGTAGATCAGATCTGAGAACACCTAGAGAACCTGAAGATGCACAAGTCCATGGGACCTGATGAGATACATCCACGGGTCCTGAAGGACCTGGTGGCTGAAGTTGCTAGGCCACTAGCCATCATATTGAGAAGTCCTGGCAGTCTGGTGAAGTTCCCACAGATTGGAAAAGGGGAAACATAACCCCCATTTTTAGAAAGGGAAACAAGGAAAACCTAGGGAACTACAGACCAGTCAGCCTCACCTCTGCGCCAGGTAAAATCATGGAGCAGATCCTCCTGGTATCTCTACTAAGGCACATGAAAAATAATGAGGTGAACAGTGACAGCCAGCATGGCTTCACTATGGGCAAATTGTGCCTGACTAATTTGGTGGGCTTCTACAACAGAGTTACAACTCTGGTTGACATGGGAAGAGCAACTGACATAATCCCCCTGGACTTGTGCAAAGCACTTTGACACTGTCCCACGTGACACCCTTGTCTCTAAGATTGAGAGACATGGACCTGACAGATGGATCACCCAGTGGATAAGGAACTGGCTAGAAAGTGACACTCAAAGAACTGTGGTCAATGACTTGACATCCAGGTGGACACCAGTGACAAGTGGAGTTCCTCAGGGATCTGTTCTGGGTCCAGTACTGTTTAACAACTTTGTCAGCGACAGGGACAATGGCATCAAGTGCACCCTCACCAAGTTTAGCGACTACATCAGGTAGCAAGGTCTTGCATGTGGGCTGGGCCAATCCCAGGCACAATTACAGACTGGGTACAGAGTGGGTTGAGAGTAGCCCTGAAGAGAAGAACTTGGGGGGGGTTGATTGATGAAAAGCTCAACATGAGCCAGTAGCATGCTCCTGCAGCTCAGAAGGCCAACTGTATCCTAGGATGTATCCAAGAGGAGTGTGGCCAGCAGATCAAGAGAAGTGATTCTCCCCTTTACTCTGCTCTCGTCAAATCCCAGATCAAATACTGCATCCACCTCTGGCATCCCCACCATAGGAGGGACATAGATCTGTTGGAACAAGTCCAAAGGAGAGCCACAGAGATGATCCACGGGCTGGAGCACCTCTGCTACAAGGATAGGCTGACGGAACTGGAATTGTTCAGCCCGGAAAAGAGAAGACTCCAGAGGGACCTTATAACTGCCTTCTAATACCTCAAGGGATCCTACAGGAAGGCTGGAGAGGGACTTTTCACAGGAGTGTCCAGCGATAGAGTGAGGGGAAATGGCTTTAAACTGAGAGAAAATAGGTTTAGATTGGATCTTAGGAAAAAGTTCTTCAGTACATGGGTGGTAAGACCTTGGAATAGATTTCCCAGGGGAGTTGTGGATGCCCCTTCCCTGGAGGTATTCAAGGCCAGGTTGGATGAGGCCTTGAGCCACCTAATCTAGTTGAGAGGCGCCCCTGCCTATGGCGGGGAGGTTGGATTAGGCAATCTCTAAGGTCCCTTCTACCCTAAATCATTCTATGATTAAAAAACAGGAAAAAAGCTTAGGTATAAAACCAATAATGCTGAATTTGAAATACCATCTTAAAATGCCATACACTAACTCACTAGTGCTCATGGTCAAAGTAGCAATTATGGTCTGGATTTGATAGATGCCACAAATGCTTCCTAACTGGAACAAATGCATCCAAGTAACAGAAAATTCAGAAGCAATGTAAAGGATATACTTTGTGCCATGAAGCACAACACCTGACATTACAAAAGTGTTGTATTATAGAAACACTAACATTAGTGACACGTATATTTTAAGTTGAAAAATTCCAGAAAAAAACAACAGGTTAGAACAGGCCAACAAAGCCCTGTTTACAAATAAAACATTTTACTAAGTTTTAAAAGAATGAATAAAAATCTGGGATTTTTTTTTTTTCTTCTTACCACACTCCTACATTTCCATTCAAGCAGCTGACACTGATTTTTCCTATTTGCGCATAGTGCCCCATAATTCTATTGGGCAGAAACCTGTCATATGGAATCTCGTTTTGTATCATGTAACTGAACGGATCAAAGGTCAGGAACATGTTAAAGACATGGCAACATAATGCCTCTGTTAATAACTTGCTGCTCAAACCATCGAAAGAAGCTAGACATTTCCAGGTTTAAAATTTATTAGTGTGATAAGATTACTTAAGGTTGATTTCTTTTCCTTCAAGAAAAGGAAGTTTACTCTTTAAAATTTCTGAAGTGTTGCTCACTTGTGGACACTTGCTTTCATCAACACCCTATTACAGATGCTATTCTTTAACACAGAGGTAGTAGTGTACATAATAAGATGGAAATGTGTTCCTTTGCATTTACTGCTCCCATTTATATACTTAACTAAGCATTACTAGAGAAGCTAAAGCTCACAAAGGTGCATTTTTCTGTTAGATGAGAAACAAATGGACATTAGCCCTGCCAAGATATTGCCAAGCTGAGTTTGCTGCCAGAAGATTTCCCAACTCTATAACTGGAAAAATCTGTAATGTTCTTTTGCATGCCCCAAACTCATCTCTGATTGCAACAACCTGCCATATAAATCCATTTTAACATCTGCTTGAAAGACATGATTAAGGCTTAATGAAATTTTCTTTGCCTTGTAATTTAGGCTATATAGATTATTAAGAGCAGACTGAATTTTAGAGTGAAAATCAGCAAGGTAACTCAGGAATTGACATGTTGGTGCACCATACATACAAGATTGATGTACCTTATGCAGTTAGATGACATTCTCTTTATGTGCTTAAGTACACGAATCAAAAAGCTTTTGCAGGATGTTACTACTACACTCTGAAGTTCACTTAAATATGTTCTGCTGCCCACCTTTCCCCTCATTATACAAGATCCATAGCTTAGGAGTACCAGAAGGCCCATAGCACTGCCATTCATGCTCCCCTGGCTGCCCAAGAATAGCTTCCGATGGACTCAAAATGCTCTCTAAGATCTCAGTCTTCCTAAGGACCTTATAAGGTCTGGAGTGGATTCAAAGCCCCTGTGTAGACAACCCAGCAAGCATTGTCTTAGGATACCTTCTTCAGTATCTCCTTGCCCTGCAGAGACTTTACTATTTGCATAGAAGTCCACAAAGAAGATAAACCACTAGATTAACCCATAGATTTCTGCAGTGAGCATTGTACCCAATTCATTTAGTCATTAACAACTTCAAATTTCAAACAAGGACTTTTCCTCTGGAAAGGAAACTGCCTCCAGTTCTATTGAAAATAAATTTACTCAGAAATGAAGAGATTAAAGTAGATACTGAAAAACTTGACAAAGAACCATTAACGTACCCTGAAAAGAAGAGAGAGAGTGGTAGGAAGGGGGAAAAAAAATCCCAACCCAAACACAGAAAAACACAACACAAAAAAAACCAAACCACACCATAGCAGGAAGAAAGTTACTTTATACTCGGAGATACAATTCCTATTCAAAAAGCAGTTATTCAGTCTCATTCATTAGGATAACTCCTAATCACCTACCATTTGGTAATTTTTGATTAGCACAACTCCACAGAATAGTGGCAGATCTTCATTCAGCACTGAATGAACTGAATAGCTACCACATTCTCTACAGAAATCATTCAAATCTATGATGAAAAGCAACTTCTCTTAACAGATTTATCATATCAGAAGTAAAGAAAATATGCCATGATTTAGATAACCTGTGATCTTGCTATTTGAAATGGCTTGAATTATAAGCATTATATTTGGCTTAACTATTAATTACTCTAGGTAAAGAGATTTCACAGTACAGAAAGGAAAACCAGAAAGCTGTTTTAAAGCTCGGGTGACAACACTTCAGCGAAATTCTCACGAATCTTCTAAGTAAGTTGTAACTCCAAATTCAACTAACATACTGGGTCTTCAAAAAGAATGTAGCAATTTTGGGGTTCTACTAGTGATTATTTATCTGGAGAATCAGAATCTGGTTTGCATAATGAATCTCCACTGCAGCGTTACAGATACCATTTAAAAAACTTTTTCTTAGCACGCATAAAGAAAACTGGACAACAGTCCTGAACTCAAACAAAAAAAAACAAAAAATGAAATTAAGAAAAAAGGAATGTTAAGTTCCAGTAGATTTAAAGAACTCTACAGTTTCCATGTTAACATGCATAACTCAAAGTTTTACAAATCTTTGACAATTTTTTTAGCATCTGTCAGTGTTGTGCAATCAATCCATTTATTTCCTAATTGAAAAGAGAAAATAAAAAATATTAACACGCTCACCACCAATTTTTCTCCATCTTCAAGTCACAAAACAAAAATTAAGTATATGCCACTTTTAAAGATGTTTAGCTCTGAAGGAAATGTACACTATTTTCAAAGTAGAACCTGACCACAGCTTTTGTACAACAAGCATAATATTGTTCCCGTAAAAGTCAACATTCAAATCATTTTCCAAAGATATGGAATGCACATATTTAAATAACTTGTGTTCAAAGCACTGCAGCTAATGACTTTGTGGATAACATTAATTAATATAAGTACCTTGCTGCTGTTCTTCCTCTTCTTCACTAGATGAAGCCAAATAAGCTTGAAAATCCATGTCAAGAAGTTCCTCTTTTTTAAAAGTTCTGTTAAGTGACATTACTCGTTCATGATCTGTCTCATCCCATGTGATATCTACCTTAAAAATAAGAATGCTGTTTGTAGAAGCTGAATTTTACATTAAGTTACATTGTAACTCTGTCTTTTGAGGGAAAATTATTTGATGCCTTCCATATAAGAAGCAAAGTAAACCTGTTACTACTGTTCTCTACAGCAGTTAGCTGTAGTAGCCATTTACTAAAATTCATTTCATTACAACTTTCTGGAATTTGTTCTACCATGAGTTTCAAGGCCTTTTAACTACATGAAAGGCTTCTGTAAGAGCAGGTCAGAGAACATGAAATCTCTGTAAGCCACATTTCCTTTGTGGCAGCTACCAACTCCTGCCCTTTTCTGTTCCAGCAGCAACTCATTCCTGGAATCACACATGGATTGCAATGGGGACAATGAATGCATTTGTGCAACTGCACCCTCGTGTGGGAGATGAAACAGATCTGACTGAAAAATGATCCAGCAGAAATTACTTATTCCTCGACTAATCACTTCTCCAACCCAGTTCACTTCATGGCCGGATGGAAATTTGGGCTGTCACAGAAAACAGCTACAAAAAGGGGAAGCAAATGTTTAAGCCTGGCACCATCACCAAAAAGGATCTTGTTGAGCTACACACAACTACTCATTTTAAGCAAATTAGGAGACTTATCCGTGCCTAAGAAAGTAATTCCAAGTGCAATTTATATCAGAGGTGTAATGAGGTCAAAATGTAGTATTTAATTTGTAAAAATGAAGCCCAATCTCTTTTAAAATCCGAAAGTTGAGTTTATTTATAGAGTTGCAACTTGTGACTCCATAACATGCTTACATCTCTTAAGGTTTGATGTCTTTATTTTGAAATGGTGAAGATAATCACCAATCTCTTCTCCACTACTTAGATAATTTATAAACCAACAATAAAACTAAACAAATTAGAAAAACATTACAAAAATATTGTAAAAATACCTTTGATGTTCCCATAGCAGCAGATGTGAAGTACTTTGGCTTATATACAGCTATATTCACTTCCGAGGCGACATCTTTTGGCTTATCATCAAATGTAACATTATCTGGAATAAATCTTAAACACAACATGTTATTATTCAAATACACTGGGAAATTTCACAGTATAAACAGTTTATGCTTTTCACGAGTATGGTACATCAGCACAAAAGACTTTGCTAAGATAAAAAGTTGGTAAGCCTGAAAAGGAAACTAAAGATAGACAAGTACTCCACACATGTAAGATTAACTGTTTGGCTTCTGCACAGCTAATGCACAGGTTATCAATGTATAAAAACACCATGCTGGGAAAGTAAATGAAACAACCTCCAGTCTTGTATTAGCAGGTCAGGGATGGACTTCTCCAATTATTTATTTATTTTTAAGTGTTTGTATTAAGAATCATCTTTTTCGGGAAGCTTAATTTTAAAAATTTACAAGAAACGTGTGAATAAAATAGAATTTGGAAGCAGATAAATAAAAAATTCAAAACGTTTTAGGAAAGCCTTATATGTCTTTAGCATTACAATTAGCAGGGAAAAAAAAAAAAAGACCAAACTCACATATAACACTAGAAAAAGTTACATTTAAAAAAAGACCTCTTTGTACACTACTTGAGAAATTACTTGGGTTTTTTTTGTTGTTATTTAAATCATTGCAAATGTCATCTGATGAATACCACTGAACATCAAAATTTAACAAAGTAAAAGATTAGGAAACACAGTAGAGAATTTTCAGCAGCTGTGTCTGTTGTAAAACATTATCTTTCTATGTTTAAAACCTTGAGAAATTACATGTTCATTTGGCAGAGATCATCTTCTCCAAAATGGTTCAAAGCAAGTGAGCTAACTTCCTCTAGAAAAATGATACAAAGCAAGAAACTTATCTTTTACTGACTTCCAAGAGTGCCGACAGCATGGGCCACAGCAGACAAAGCCAGCTTCTGTCAAAACTTAGTATGATTTAGTAACTTCTCTTCTGCTCAGACAAAAACGCTTTTTTGATAATAAAAAGGAATACTATCAATAAAACATAACTATCATTTGATTGATATTTTTTTTCCTCTCCAAACGTGCCTTTTGAAATATTGATAGAGACTAGCATAGTAACCTATTGCAACTCCAATCCCAAGAAATCCTGAAAAAGACCAGTTCTGGACCCTTGTGAAAACAAATAAGCAAACAGAAAGCAGCAGCATGGTGTTTTGTTTTCTAAATGATACCATTTTCTTTAATTGGATCAAAAGGTTGAAGATGCAACCAGAACATTTTACCTGACTTCTCTGAGAATAACTCTCGATGGAGAGATTCTCTCAAACGTTCTCTATTCTAATAAAAATACTCAAAAAAAAAGAAAAAAGAACCCAAAGGAAACATAGCAACTCACTGCATGCCTGATTTATTTACATGTCATTTTGGTTACAACATAAAGACTATATGCTTTACTTCAAATTATTTTAAAGTGGCTTTATTTCCCCTTCCTCTCCCAACACATAAAAACATCACCACTGGAGTTACCTCAAGTCTATAAAAGAACAGCTACTTTCAAATTCGAGTCCATCACATTCCTCATAGATTTTATTTGCTGTTTCAGAAGAATCACATTCCACAACTGCATAGAAATATTTCAATCGCTTAAATTGATATTCCCGCAGTTTTTCCCTATAAAGCCTGCAAAAGTGGAAAACACAACAGTCAAGAGAGCTGGCTTTAACAATTTTTAATTTGCAAAATATTTTAATTCAACTCATTAAAAATACACAACATTTGAACACTCTCCTAATCTTATGATTAGATGGTAAACAGCATGAAGTTCCATTCAAGTAAAAAGACTATTTTCATACGGTTTCATTAAGTACACTTTCTCTATCTGACTCTGCTTCTCACAGGCACTGTAAAGCCCTGTGCAGGGCATAAAGTCTCATACCTGCATGCACTGCACAGGCCACAGAAAGTAGCATTTAATAATTCCTATCAAGTTGTTTGCAGTTATTCTGGTTCTCAAAAAGGTTGCTGAAAAGGCTGTTCATACATAAATACAGGTACATGTTAAAAATGTAGGAGAAACTGGGAGACTGTATGGACAGGACTGCAGATGCTCATGCTAAAAGAGGCAGCCCAGGAGTGATGAGTAAGGAAGCGGTACAGGTGAGGAAGGGGTTACGATACTAACTTGGGTAGCACAGTAGTAGGTGATGTTACAGAAGATGACATCCAGAGCAAAAGCAAAGCAGAAAAGAGATTCAGAAGTGGGTGAACTGGTGGAAAGATGAAGGAGAGAGATCACTGGGCTGAGGTCCTGTCCCATGAATTTGAAGGGTACATGCACAGGTATCACTGAGGTATCTCTGCAATATTTTGGTTTGTTGTATTCCAGATGCTCTAGAGCCCACTGAGCAGTAAATGTAACATCTCAGGATGTGCCTTGATGCACACTGAGGCTGACTCCAGAATGCACTGGAAGTTCATCATACACTTCCCTGATGCACTAGAGACTTTCTCCAAAAGGATCTGTACTAATTTAAGCATCCACATTTTGCAAATATAGGGCAGTCCAGCAGGACATATTGTACAAAAGTGACCCCAGTCAGACTGCCAAACATCTGGAAATTCTGGAAAAAACATAAAAGCAAAACCTCTGAAGTTCCATACAAACCAGACTTAAAGGAAGGGGGGGGGAAGAAAGGGGAAAAAAAAAAAAAAAAAAAAAGGAAGACATGCCTGAAGCAGCCTGGACAATGGTAGGCCTGATGAACTCAGCCTATTAAGCCAGGGCCACTGCTGATAGTGGCATTCCCTTAGTCTGGGAATTCTTGGCCTAAATTAAGGTCCCCGTTGATTACGCAGATAAAAATTTAGACAGAAAGCAACAAAGGGCGTTTACTGAATGAAATGCAATTCCTAGAGGAGAAATGCTCTGTTAAACTGTTCCATTTATTATTGCAATGAGCTACATAATAACAGTTTTGAACTCAATTATCAACAAGCAAATCTTCTCAAGTTTCATTAAAAATCATAGAATCATAGAAATGTCTGGGTTGGAAAGGACCTCTAGAGGTCATCTTGTCCAATCTCCCTGCTGAGAGCAGGGATACCAGGGCTCGTTGTAAAATATCCCTTGAAAAAGCTATAAAATTAAAGTGTTTACAGGAAAATTCCACATATAAAATTTTGGAAACAGGAGTTGATCAGGATTTTTTCACTGAGTATTAGATGTATTCTGTCTCTCATTTGAGGATAAAGTTAATACCCGTCATTCTCTGTAGTATTCTCTGGAAGATCGAATAGTTCCACGGGTCCTTTTTGTTCTTCCTCTTTTAATCTCTCTTTTCCGAACTCTGAAGGATAAATCTACAAATGCAACAACACGAAAGGATTCTTTTAATTGTAGAGGTATAGCTTACACCAACTAAGAAAAGGTATTTCACTGAGCCTTTTAAACTTCCAAGTTTTTTCTCCAAAATTAGTAAAGTGATTAATTCCATAAACTTTAATACCCTCTTAATTTTAATTTACAGAAAAGACGGTAGATTAAGCAAACTGCCTGTTAGGAATGAGAATATCTGGGGACAGATGAAGAACAGGGACCCTGACTTTGTTCATAGTCACAGAATTTCTGAGGCTGGAATAGACCTTCAAGATCATCAAGTCCAGCCTATGACCCAACACCACATCATCAGCTAGACCATGTCACCAAGTGCCAAATCCAATCTTTCCTTAAACACCCCTAGGGATGGCGACTCCACCATCTCCCTGGGCAGTCCATTCCAGTGTCTGATCATCCTTTCCCTGAGGAAGTGCTTCCTGATATCCAACCTAACCCTCCCCTGGTGCAGCTTCAGGCTGTGCCCTCTCGCCCTGTCACTGGTTCCTTGGGAGAAGAGCCCGGCCCCCACCTGACTACAGCTTCCCTTCAGGTTGTTGTAGAGAGTGATGAGGACTCCTCTGAGTCTCCTCTTCTCCAGGCTGAACAGCCCCAGCCCCCTCAGCCTCTCCTCACAAGACTTTCCCTCCAGTCCCTTCCCCAGCATCGTCACCCTACTCTGGACCTGGTCCAGCACCTCAAGATCCTTCTGGAAGTGAGGGGCCCAGAACTGCACCCAGTACTTGAGGTGAGGCCTCAGCAGCGCCGAGTACAGGGGCAGAATGACATCCCTAGAGCTGCTGGCCACACAGTTCCTGATACAGGCCAAGATGCCATTGGCCTTCTGAGCTACCTGGGCACGCTGCTGGCTCATGTTCAGCCGGCTGTCAACCGGCACTCTCAGGTCCCTCTCTCCAGCCACTCATCCCCAGTCTGTAGCGCTGCAGGGGGTTACTGTGGCCAAAGTGTAGACCCTGCACTTGGTCTTGTTAAACCTATTATTGGCCTTAGCCCATTGACTCAGCCTGCCCAGGTCCCTCTGCAGCATCTCCTGACCCTCCAGCAGATCGACACTTGCCCCCAGCTTGGTGTCATCTGCAAATTTACTAACAGTACGCTCAATCCCCTCATCCAGGTCATCAGCCATCAATTTCACCACTGTCCTTTTCAGAAAGGGGTATGTACCACAATTGTCAGAAAGCTGATGGCAGATACTAAAAACGGGTAAGTGTAACTTAACTGAGCAGAATTCAACCAATTTCTTACTAACTCAAATGTGGTAAAATACCAACAAGTGTTTTGCAGTGGTAAAAGGGGTTGGAGAGCATTTAGAAATAGTCATATTTAAGGCTGAGCTTATCTAACAAAAAAAACCACTGAAAATTAAACTAGCCGTGGAAACGTAGTCTGCCCCTACTAGACTTTGGGAACTTTGCTGTTATTCTCAGAACTAAAGCACCTAGAGGCAACCTCATAAACATGAGAAGTTAAGAGCTTTGGGCTCTAAGTCTCCAAATACACGCCTGTTGCTGAAAAGCAACACGTTTATTTCTAGCATAGCAAGTTAAATTGCAACACAGTTTCTCATTTCTAATGTTAATATCTCTTCTGTCTCTCCACAGAACTGTCTTACTTTGTTCTTATTTTGAATTATTTATTTCTTTATTTATAATAAAAGCCAGTAGATCTCTTACAAATCAGGTCTTACCTTAACAGAAAATACCGTTCCTCCCTTGGGCGTGAAAGAATTAAATAAAGCCAGCAAATCCTTAGCCTTCAGTCTATCCCAATCCATATTACAAACTGCCAATCTACTTGTAATCTGAACAAAAAAGGAAATAAAATACGTTAAATTCCTGACTGCTATAGGCAACACACAATTTTCTAGCAGCTATCCTTGGTAAAAATCGAAGTCAGCGACAGACTCTGCTAAAAAAAAATAAAATACAAGAAGCATTTTCCTCAAGAGTTTGTAACACTTAAACTAGCAAAGGTCAGAATCAGCAATCGCCAGAGTAGTAAAAAGGTCATAAATAATGAAACACCACAGAGTGGACTGCACCAATCACAGATTTAGGACTGCAGTTAAAACATCAGCACTTAGGATTAGCTATTATCATGTGGTTAGTCACAATAGCAGCTACAGTTTTATAAGAGCAGTAGAGTACTGTGATTCTTATACAGTAATTGAGCTCAGTTTTGAAGTCCTACATCACTGTCAAATTTTCTTACAGAGTGAATGAAAAAATTTAAAAAGTGGAAAAAAGAAAATAGTAGTGAACAAAAGCAGTACTATTTCAATTCTGGAATTTCTGAAAAGCTCGATTCTGCTTTCTCTTTTACTTAGAGAGAGCTTACTTATCTGTAGGCTTATTAATCTCTGCTCAGAGGGAAGGAGAGACACCAGTGAAAATGGCAAGTCTCTCATTCTCAGCCAGTTTCATCATCACTTGCATTCTGTAACTAAAAGGCTGAAAAACTTTTATAAAAAATACTTTCATAAAAGGTTTCCATGATGAGGGTCTATAAAGAACTCATAACAACGTACATTTCTGAGTTTGTAAAGTAGCAACTTTTCACATGGAAAGTAGTTACCTCATCTGCATGAGGGGCATCTTTATCTAGCTCGCGCCATGAATGCTCTATCTCTGGCTCCTTTGGAAATAGTTCATTTAAATCCTCATCATCATCTGAGCTCGTTTCAATGTTCCCTATGCCTCTAGCTAGATCAAGCCCATTATCACTTTCTTCATTGTCTTCTGAATCACTGTCTTCTTTGCCTGTTTCCCCATCATCTTCTATCTCCTCTTCCCCATCGTCATCTGGCTCATCTTCCTCGCCCATTTCCTCATCATCTTCTGGCTCCTCTTCTGATTCTGCATCCTCAGAAGCATCACTTGCAGAAATATTCTCCTGTAATGGGCTTTTACTAATGTCACTTTGATCACAGATGTCTGCGCATACAGCTACTGAAAGATAAACAGTGGATAACTATTTTTTGTTGGAATTATATGTGAACTGTTACAAAAATTTTAAAAAACCTAAGGTTTTCTTCATGCAGATTTACAGAACCCCAAATTGTTTAATGATGCAGGAACAAATGACATCAGGGAAGTACAAACAACATAAATCATCACTATCACATCCTCACATTGTCTAGTCTAGCTAATCTAATCACGTCTCTCTTTGGGCACAAAATTTTATCATCAATCTCAAACTCTAATGAAATATTGCTCCGTTATTCTATTCATATGTATGGAATCAATGGAGGGAAATCAGATTTCACTAATGTAGGCTACACGTGCACACAAGCAATATAAGTAAAGTTTTTCTTCAAGTCCTTCGTTCTCTCTAATGCTTTCTAATATTAATGGCTTGATGCTGCTATCCTTACACCTTCAGTTGACAAGCATTGATACGCTGAAGCCTTCATTTTTTCAGACCTTATATTTGCTATTGAGTTTAATAAATAGTTGTGTATACTCCACTATACATTACTTTTCCAACTAACCAACAACTTTAGCAACCTAGATGTTCACAATCTTAGTGAAGAATCAGCACTCATTCTATAAACAGCTGACCAACTCTGATTCTTCAGGAACACTGAATCTGAGTCAGTTAACTATTTTATAACTGATCTTTTACAAGATATCTCATGGGTAAAAACCACAAGCAACATCCAAGCAAATATAGATGAATTCTATTCGTTATTTGAACATGTAACCTGATTCAATTGATCTTCCTCCTGATGCATCCTCTTGCTTGTTTTCCCCTTTGGGTAAAAGGCCCTTGTTTCCCTGAGAGCAACCAATTTCTGTTGCAGTTTTCTTAGAGTCCTCTTTCAAGTTGAATTTAGAAGTAATTTTTTGTTCTTCTTTTTTAAGGTCATGTAGTTTTGTTCCTGCTTCACACATTTTGTCCAGCCCTGGTTTCTTTATTTTGCTCTTCTCTCTAGGCTTTGCAGAATCTGCTTTTGATATAGGTTTAGCTTTTTTTTTCTTTATTTTCTTTTCTGTATGTTCTTTACTGTCATTTTCTGAAAGATCAGAGTCAGATTCCGACAGAGCATAAAATTTCCTGAGGTCCTCTGTAGAGCTATAGTTCACAGGGCGACCTCTTTTATCCACTGTATATTTCAGCTTAAACTTTTTGTCATGAAACATAGCTCGAAATCGTTTGTCAATCTTGACTTTCCGTTCTTTTTCAGGCATCTCCCAAAACCTGGGATCCCTAGTAATGCGGCTAAACCGCACATCGCTCAGTATTTCCTCTTGGGATGACATTTTTGATACCGTTGAAGACTTGGACATCTGCAATATGGAAAAAAAAACCCAAACACTTCTGATAAAGATCCTGATTAACATAGATTTATATGAGTAAAACACTACTTCTGATTAACAAACCCAATTCAAATACATTTAGATACAGAGTTAAAAAAAAAATAGAATTCAGCAAAGTTACATTTCTAACCTATACCTAAAAATTCTTTCCAAAGCACATAGACCAATTTAAACGATTCATAAGTAAGACCTCAACTCCCACAGCCTTGGCCGCAAATCTTTGCTTCTTGCGGTGATGGACACACAACTAAAAAGACCACCTGGGCTGCAAATCACAGAATCAGAATTGTCAAGGTTGGAAGGGACCTTAAAGATCATCTCATTCCAACCTCCCTGTCAATGGCAGGGACACCTCTCACTACAGCAGGTTGCTCAGAGCCCTCTAGAGCCTGCTCTTAAAAAACCTCGAAGGGTGGGGCTTCCACCACCATTCTGGGCAACCTGTTCCAGTGTCTCCCCACCCTCATGGTGAAGAAATTCTTCCTAATGTCTGACCTGAATCCACCCACCTCTAGTTTTAATCCATTCCCTCCAGACCCATCACTGCCCAACAACCTAAAAAGTCCCTCCCCAGCTTTCTTGTAGCCCCCTTCAGAAACTGGAAGGCCACAATAAGGTCTCCCCAGAGCCTTCTCTTCTCCAGACTGAACAAGCCAAACTCTCTCAGTCTGTCCTCATAGGAGAGGTGCTCCAGCCTGCTGATCATCCCCGTGGCCCTTCTCTGGGCATGTCCCAGCACATCCATGTCCTTCTTGTAATAGGGGCACCAGAACTGGATGCAGCACTCCAGGTGGGGTCTCACGAGAGTGGATTAGAGTAGTTGAATCACCTCCCTCGAGAATACAGCCTCAAACGTTTCCCTATCAGCCCCGAACAAGCTCTAAAGCAGCTTCATTGAAATCTAGGTCTCAAACTTTCACTTCCTACAGGACTAAGGCATTTTACATGTAAAAGCGTCACTTCCCAAAGAAGACAGCAAGGGCGCGAGCGTCGTGGAGAGCTCAGGCCAGGGCTACCAACAGCTCCGACGCAGAGGCTCAACCGGGCTCAGCGGGGCCAGCAGAAGCTTCCCCGAAGCGCCGGCTGCAGCCGTTCCGCTCCCTCCCCGACCCCATCCACGGCGACGATCCCGCACAGGCACCCAGGGAAAAGCCCCGCTCACACTACCCTGCCAGCCCGGGCCCACCGACCGCCAACAACCGCCGCCTACCCCTCAGCGTCCCGCCACACTCGCTCACGCTGAGGCCCGCACTCGACCCACTTCCGGCAGAACTACGGAGGCCGCAGCAGGACGGGGCACTCCCAACCAATCACCCGATGCGACCGGCGGAAAGCTGTCGGGGGAGTGGGGCTGGGTCGGACACACGCTGAGCCGCGCGGGTTTGGGGTTGGTTTTCCTCGTGCACACGCCGGGCGCGTTCTCGGGGCGATGGGCGCTGCGGCGGCG